>JAVFBW010153191.1:0-12102 GCA_034783835.1 Mopalia ciliata
CCCCCCCCCCCCCCCCCCCAGCCCATATGTTAAAAAAACTGTTCTTCCACTGATAACTCTAGTATAATACACTAGTAGTGTAATTCCGAACACACAGAACTTCATGTTTGCTCGCCGTTTCGACACTTTATTCTGTCATCATAAGGAGTGACTTAAATGGTCAACAACCAACACTATATAGTAACAGAAAGTTAGTAAAACGACAATACAAATACCATAAAGTTAACACTGTTGGGATATGCAAGTTGTGTGAATATGTCAAATATATCAATTGAAAAAAAAAAACAAACGTGTCAAAACGTCGAGCAAAGGTGAATTTCTCTGTCCCCGGAATTTCACTACTTGTGTATCATATGTACGCTGTATTTCGTCTCATCCCCCTTTATCTAAAGCTGTTGGCAATCGTCTTAAACAAAAACAACAGAAATGACAGGTTGAACAACGCTTTATATACAAAACTGAATCTAGCGAAGCAATTTGTTTAAGCAACTTGTAGTGACCTGCAATATGCTATAAACTGAAGGTTATAGATTCTTCATTCTTGTTGATGGTTTAATAAACTGAAATATAGAAACTTAACAGGCGTATTTTGTCGTTTTTCGGTGTTCTGACTTGGTCTTTTATGTCAAATTATTCACATTATAAAAAAAGCCTATAAATTGTACATTTTAACCTCACCATGCACTTCTCCACTAATAGGCCTACAAAATTTGATATTTGATGTTTAATATAACTCCTTATTATTTCAGCTTCTCTTACCCACTGAGTCGGCCAGTATTGATCAACTGATTACTGAAGCTGCTACAAGCCGTAAGTACACACTATGTTTTTATTACCAAATTTGAAGGACATTAGAAAAACAACGGATTGTAATCAGGGCATTTGAATGAATATGTCGGTGCTGTCGGTAAAATGTATGACGGGCTTCTTAGTCAATACCTTAAATCAGCATGAATTCGTAATCTTACTAAGGAATAACCACTGTGCTTTGTTTTAATACCATTATCACTGTTAGGATAAATCGTAACCAATAAAACTTTTTCATCTAAGTTATCTCTAGAACATAAGATCGTCATTACTCTTGGATCCGAGGCAGAAAATGAAACGGCCGTCAAAGATCGGCTACGGTCGTAATTAATTTTAGCAAAAGTCTTCGTTGAGAGGTTAAAGTCAAAACCACTATATATTGAACATCAAATCCAATATGACAGTTTAATCCATGACCACGTGATGAGGTTGAGCCAATTAGCTACCAGAAAGTAGGACAGGCTCACCAAGTCCGATAATAAAGAATTAATACAGAATAAGTACTGAGGTTTGTTTAGTAAAAATCATAACTGTTAAATAAAGTTGGACATATGTAAATAATATAAAGTTATCTCAAGCAAATGTATTCGTCATCACTCCGGGATCCGAGGCAGAAAATGAAATGGCCGTTACGGATTGGCTATGAATGAAAATGTTTTTGCGCAACAGTCATTAGTGATAGGTTAAAGTTAAAACCATTATACATCGAATCTCCAATCCAATATGAAAGTTTGTTGTATGACCACTTGATGAGTTTTAGCCACTCATCTTCCAGAAAGTAGGACAGGCTCACCAAATATTACACGAAATTGTGTAATGTTACTAAACCCGTTAATGAAACAAGCCCGTTTCTCGGGTAAAACACAGTTCCTTTTTTATGAATAACTTGTCGTAAATAATTCAAATTCCGTCTTCTGTAAGAATTTTAATAATAACGTTGCTTCAATGACGTTATCATATCAACACAAGAATAACCTGATGAAACAATAAACACGCGGATAATTCAGCTATATGATGAAAGCAAGTTACTGCCGTGAAATAAAGCATTACATCAGAGATTATTTACGGTACGGAAATGGCTGACGTTGTTCAGGCATGAGGTTAAAGTCAAAACCATTATATATCGAACGTCCAATACAATAGGAAAGTTTGTTGTATGATCACGTAGGACAGGCTCACCAAGTCCGATAATAGCATTATTCTTACTTTGTACTTTATTTCAAACAGCTGATGCTTTCAACTACCTCCAGGATGACGCCGGAACAGTGAAAGTAGAATTGGATATGCTGTACACAGCAGATCAGTGGAGGGAAATACAAGAACTGTAAGTCATTTCAACAATTCCGAAATGTTTCGATACCAAGCCCGAAAGGAAAAACCAAAGTCGGGTTTGAGATTACCTTCTTTGTAGCCCATTTCCACTGCCCTTTCATTTCCAGCTTTACCCGTTGACATAAAGCATTGTATCGTGTCTGTTGACGTATCACCGAGGTACCAATTTGGTGCCATAAACTGGCTTGACCAGAATGATTTGTGTGTTTCATTGGGGTTCAACGTTGAAGTCAATGGTATTTCACTTATATGACGAAGGATTTCACACTACTTTTTGTCTAATTGTGGTGGAAAACCGAGAGGAAATCTAGGAAAAAATACACACGCAATTGCCAAAGCCACATCGTGTGATTCCTTCATATACCTGATTGTCTACAGACGGACCCGATGCATGGTAAATCGAAGTAGGATTAGTGAGCGCACACGTTAACCACTAAGCCACGGTGGCAGGTTTGACCAGAAAGAGGAGAAGCAGTCCCAGGCGTTAAGCAAAAACAACGAACCATTTAAAAAAACTACCTTGATCTTTTCAGAAACGCGACCAGCATTGAAGATATTCGAACAAAAAGAAAGGCCGTACGTCCCCTGCATTACAGATGGACTCAGAAAACGATTCCTTATTCAATGTACGCGTCTCACTTCAGTAAGTATTATTTTCATTCAGTAGGTTGCTGGTCCGAACATTTTGTTGCCCAATGCGCTCGGAGCTCAGGGACACTAAGGCGTCGATCGGATTGTCTGAATGCCTTCGTATTGTATCCTTGGATGTCCCGCCTTTGTTTGTTGCCAGAGGCATCAACAGTGATTTACTCACCTATTATATGCTAACCCACCGTTATATGAGTGAAATAATCTTAAGTACGGCATCAAACCCCAATCAAGTAAACAGACAAATCTCTGGCACACACCCATGAGAAAACTTGTTACACTTACTGACTGACTGGTGTTTATATCAGTGTCCAAGGGTATTTCATTAAATATGGCGGCGGTGCGAGTCTAATCTTTCAGCAAAATGACCAATATTACACCAAAATGAAGTTTTTCGCATTGTTTGAACATTATTCATCGACTGCTTTATTTAGTTTACATTCTATCTACAAAGGCCCTCTGGATTTTTAAATATAAATATTATCTTTTTTAATTGTATTTAACTAAACATCACATCCTACAAGTTATATAAATAAAGCAAACAGAAAGATCGTTGATTCCGTGTACTCGATTGTTTCACACATGACGGACGTTTGACTGGAATTGGGTTGTTTATCATGCAAATATCACAACTGTTGGTGATTTCACCTTTTTATGATCGACACGTTTCCGATATTCTGTTCTCTTCTTTAGATTCAAACGATAGAAGGATAATCTATTCAGCTCTGAATAAGTGGATGCAGTACACATGTATCCGATTCAGAACAGCTACATCATCGGATAGAAACAAGATAAATTTCCAAAGCGGGGGAGGGTAAGTCTGAATCAACAAATTGAGTTATATAGTTTAATTTACGTAGTGGTTGATTAATTGATTGATTGATTGATTGATTGGCTGATTGATTGATTCATTGATTGATCGATTGATCGATTGACTGATATTGATTGGTCGGTCGGTCGGCCTGTCATCAAAAATCCCTGATAAAACAAAAAGCACGCTTGATCACCGGCCCCCAAGCCCATCGTCGACTTTACCTTAAACAGTTGAGGCCTATGGGTGGAGATTCCAATCCTCGCATTAACAAATGCCTTAGAGCTAGACTCTGTTCAATAATAATGAAGGAAGGACCTAGTTCTGGTCATTTACCATTACTTCCGGTTCTTTCACTTCCTTAAATATCTACCTGTGAGGCTATGACCAAAAATCCGTCCCGAAACATAATCACGTGATCATATAATCAATGTTTCAACCAGTAACGATGTTAAACTGACGAAGCAATACCTGAACCAGTTTACTGAATAGCAGAACCCCTTCCACCGAAGCATATAGTCCAGAAAGAAAATTAAATCTAACGTGCAAACATTTCGCAACTCAAACACATTTGTGACCAACAAACAACCAGATTCAACATTCTTAAATTCATGGCAGTTTAAACATTACAGCATAGAGTTTGCAAATGTGAGTATCAAAAGGCGCATTCGACTGAACGTTTTTCATTCTAAAACATAATCAATTCTACTTCCTACGCCGATACATTGACTCTAAGATAGACCCGGACCATCTTGTTGTGCACTTCTTTTATTTGTGGGCTGTGACTGATAGGTCGTCCCAAATATTGGAGGAAATTAATGTGCGATAGTCTGTCACTGCGTACGAGAGTTGTCTTAGTCTCGTCCACTATAGAAACTGTCGCGAGATTGGACGTTTTTGTGAAGCACGGTGATGTCATTGTCTTCGATTTTTGTTTTATTTTTGTTTACTGAACATGTGATCGATTTAAAGAAGAAAACGTTTGTACATAAAGTTCACGAATGTACCAGTGGAACAAAATTGTGGACAACGGCTTGACCGTATTAAACGAAAACGTCTAGTCAAATGCACCTGATGTGTTTGTAAAAATTACATAAGTTGACCGAGACTGAAGTGAGTTCAAGGACAGGAAGCTCTGGTAGAGATTGCTATGTAACTACAAATGCCTTTAAAAAACCTTGTTGTAGTCACGTTTGAATGGATAATTAAACTATTTTGCTTTGTAAATTTACCTCAGTTGTTTGTCCGTCACATGATCGTGTCACGTGCAGTTGGCTTCAAAATGTCCTCACAGGCCGCGTAGATCATCGCTGCCGCTCCTGACGCACACAGAAGAGTTCGAGAGACATTTGGTACCAATGTCTTCTCAGGTCCAGCCCCGATTTTGGTTACCCTACAAAACATAAGCGTTTGTCTGTTTGTAGGTTTAATGTATAATTAAATTATTTGATATGCTGACCTAATATATATGTAAATTAATTTCAGATGTTCGTCTTACGTGGGTATGTTAGGGAGTGGTTCACAGCCCGTAACCCTGGGACGCGGATGTCGTCACGTAAGTCTAATGACGTTTTACAAAAGGGTTTAGGTCATTTCACTCCCATGATGTCTTGTCGTCCATAACGCAAGGAAACCACTCTCTACGTCACTATTTACGAATAAAGAAACACATTAAATGTCATTTCCAGAAAGATTAAATATGTTCAGACATAAATATAAAGTTAATCTGTGGGAGTCAGAGGTATTAAAATTCTTTACTTCGGTTAATAAAGTAGGTACTGTAAAAACATACTTAATTTATACTTTAAACCCTCTGAAAATATAAGCTGATAGCAAGTGGGGATTTTTTTATGCTCTTTAACAAAAATTACGATGTTTGCATGTTCTTACTGACGAGTAATGCAGCTCTTTGCTTTTATTTTATGTTATCTTGTTTTTATTTCTCAGATAGGTGTGGTCATCCACGAGGTGGGCCACGCGATTGGTTTCCATCACGAGCAAACAAGACCCGACAGAGATAGCTATGTCACGATTATGCGTCAAAACATTCCACAAGGGGTGCTCTTCAATTTTCAGAAGTATTCCACTGGAGTCATCAACACACACTCTGTGCCCTACGACTACAAGAGTATCATGCATTACGGAGCAACGGTAAGAAGGCATGTTTTTGACAACAACAACAACAACAACAACAACAACAACCAGAAAAGGAAACCATTACATAAGATTGTTTGTGTGATAAGTGTTAAATTTGGCACTCAAGAGTTTTTCACGTACAAAAGAACTTTGCATTGGATGTTTCATGGTTAACAAACACCTGTATTTACTCCTGTATAGTTGTCCATTGTTGATACTAGCACCACCCATAATAGGGCCTACTAGTTATCGAAATTACCTAAATTTGGCAAGCAGTTTCGATACGAAAACAAAATGGTATCATCTTTTTTGTGTTTTTTTTGTTGAAATAGGCCTTTTCAACGAATGGTCGTCGTACGAATTGTAACTAAGGATCCACGTTTCCAGAATGTCATTGGCAACCGACAAGGACTCAGTTTCCGGGATATCAAACTGGCAAACATCATCTACAGTTGCGCAGGTACGGATATGACGCACACTATCAGTCTGATGTGGCGTAATTTGAGTTATTTGTTCTATATTCGATATTAACCATCCACTGTCCGACAGATGACCTGACGTAGAAATCAATATAAAGAAATATAAATCGCAAACAAGGTTAAAAAACGTCTGAAATGACCCATTTATCGTCGGAGAGTATCTGTGGCAGTGGAATGGCTGAGTGGTGTTACCACATGTGGTGATATCGCGACATTACAGAAAGGGGCGTACGGGAGGTAGACGGCTGGCTAAGAAGCAACCTCCGTGCTGAGAGTGGCCTTGCTGATTCTACCCAGCACTTCAGGAAGATTTATTTTCTAAGGGAAGATTTTTATCTGAAAAGGGTCAGTTTGGTAATTGTAACAGAGTACCCCAGTATAATATAAGTGAACTACCCTTGAGTATACCCTTACAGAAAAGTCCAATAGGATCCTACATATTATAATAACATCTATTGAAAAATCTATGAAAATTCTATAGGACTCCATAAATGTTATAGGATCTTATAGGATTCCATAGAAAAAATCCTATATGATTTTTTTAAAGGCAGGCGTGCGGCGACAAACACTAATGAATGATTTCAGAAGGCATATATGAAACTATATCTTAAATATAACGTAGAAAGTGTGTATTTATCGAAAAGTAACTCTTGAAATATAAGTAATCTCTTTACATTCGGTCTTTTTATTGTTCAAAACAGAGAGCTGCCCACAGAAGAGCTGTCCTGGCGAGGGTTTTATTGGCAAAGACTGTAAATGTTGGTGTCCGGGAAACCCTGTCAAAGAATGCTCAGGCGTTGGAACTAGTAAGTCTTCAAGTAAATTCCAACACCATTTTCAAGTCTTATGAAGAGAGTTGATTGGTCGATCGTTTCATTTTTTATCTTAACCAATAAATATGTCACAAATGTGGGGAATTCCTGAAGTCGTAACTACAAATCGTACGGTAAGAATGCACCGTAAGGTTGATGTGCTCATGGGGCCCGTAAGCTACGTCATTCGATCTGCGCTAGTTTACGTTATTCACTCCACTCCCTGGTACCCCCTCCATTATTTCTACTCTTCTACCACTAACGGAAAGTTAAAAACATGCCAAAATTTTCCCTTCAAGTCCTACAGTGAAGCCCACCAGTAACACCAAAGGTAACGACAGCGTTTGAACATCCCTAATTGTGTATTTGCCCAACTTCGGAATACGATGAAGGGGTAAAATCGACAATTAAGTAGACACACCGGCTCAATACAGGGTTAATATCCCAATCGAATAAATTATTTATCTTTTTATTAGTTAAACATGCCTTAAAAAGGGAAAGGGCAGTTGCAGGCCTGTTGGCTAAAATTTCTAGCGTGACTAGTGTGGAGAAAAGAGACAAATATCGGTTGGCAACCAATACTTGAACCAGATTTCCGAATTTTTAACAAGGCTAATGGGCGATTTCAAATGTCGTTTGATATATAAAATGTAACCCAAAGAATATTATAACAAATATTTTTGTACAGTACTAATTGAAACTATAAAAGCCGTCAAGTGTGACAAAAATAACATTACACAGTTTAGTGCTCCCTAGCTCTGTATCTTTAAATAAGGCTTCACCCTGAACTTGAATAAGGAGCCTGTAATCAGAATTTTAAAGAAATGGTGCTCAATGTGTGTGTGTATGTGTGTAAAACGGCATGTCTCTTAATTAATTGGCGATAAAAATGAAATTATTTTAGGAAATAATTGAATACAAGTCAAAACTAAAGGAAAGGATATGGCTTGAAAAGTTCACCATACATAAGTATTGAGGTTATAGTGTGGATATTTTCTCACTGCATACTTGTGTTCCCCATTTTACTATAAATCTACCACTTCCGCTAACTGTAAAATTATCATTTCTTTTCTAGCTGCGAGACCAGCAACAACCGGTTCAATCACGAAGCGACCAATCACCCTGCCACCAACCACCCAGCCACCAGCCACCCAGCCACCAATCACCCAGCAACCAACCACCCAGCGACCAATCACCCAGCCACCAACCACCCAGCCACCAATCACCCAGCAACCAACCACTCGGCCACCCACCACCCGGCGACCAACCACCCGAAGACCCACCACCCGACGACCCACCACTCAGCGACCAACCGGCAGTTGCATTGACATGAACACTCACTGCGCAAGTTGGGCCTCTTCCGATGAATGTCAAAAAAATCCTGCCTATATGTTAAATTATTGCAAACGGTCGTGCAATAGGTGTGGCGGAGGTAAGTTATAATTGCAAGAAGACATATTCAAATCAAAAGCATTATTTTCAAATTGATCAAAAAAATTCAATTGAGTGACACATTTTTGAAAGTAGAGACCCAATTTTCTCGATTAATGTTCTCTTTCGTTATATGTTTACTTAACTTGTAGAGGCCAGTTTCTGAAAGACTATTATTCGTTAACACTAGGTTAAATCGCTAATAGCAGATTTGAGGAAGACTTTTAAAACGTTATTGTTAAACTATCATGTGTTTTCTGTCTTTGACACCAGGGCCAACCACCCAGCGACCAACCAGAAACTGTGTCGACATGAACACTCACTGCGCAAGTTGGGCCTCATCCGGTGAATGTAAAAAAAATCCGGCATATATGTTGCCATATTGCAAACGGTCATGCAACAGGTGTGGCGGACGTGGAAGGGTACCTGTTCGTGAGTATTAACTGAAGTAGCAATAGTGTATTTAGTTTGAACTGGAGGAAAATTAAATTCTACTTTATGGAAACACGTCACATCTTGGTTGTGCTTGTGTGAATTATTGTTGAAAAACACGGCTGTCATATAAGTGAAATAGCCCCAGGCACGGCAAAACACCAATCAATGACTCGAAAAGCGCAGCAAGAATTAACGATAAGTCGCATTCCTCCACTCTATGAAATAATGGTTCTTTGAGGATTCTTTAGGAAAGAGGATGGTTCTATATTACGACAAAAACGGTTCTTTCATATATAAAGAAAGGGAGAAATACTTGGAGCATTTGTTGTGAGGGTTCTATACAGAACCATAAAGGGCGCCACCAAGGCCATGACTGAAGGACCTTAAAAGGTTTCACTAGAGCTATATTTTTCTAAGAGTGTGAAGCGAAGGCATTCGAAAATATAATCAATTTTACTTCCTATGTCGAGACATTGACTCTAAGATAGACCCGTGCCATGTTGATTTGCTGGTCTGTGGCTGATAGGTCGGCCCAAATATTGGGGGAAATTAATACGCGATGGCCTGGCACAGCGCACGAGAGTTGTCTTAGTCTCGTCCACTATAGAAACTCTCGCGAGAATACGATTGTAGCGAAGGCCGCCTGATTTACCTCCCTTACCTCCGCAATCTTATTTAGTGTCTATTCTGCTTCCCTTGTCGAGTCATCGACTCTATTATCAAATAGACGCCATCTTGATTGATCACGTTGCATGGATCACGTGACTATCCAGCACCAAGAAATCCTGCATAGCGATAATGTTTAGCCATCACTTGATTCTTAAAGACTAATAATAAAAAACAAAACTAAACAAAAACAAAAAAGATATGTTATAATGGTAACTATCATACATTATTCAAAGGTATTGTGATCATGCAGTGCATTGGATGAATTCTGAACTGGTCTGTTACGCATTAAATCTTACAGACATAAATGAATGAAAAGTTCTGTCATTATAGTGTATCAATTTTTTTGCTTCAGCTTACGTGTCTTGTGTGGATAGCAATCCGAGTTGTGGTTATTGGGCGGGGACTGGAGAGTGTCGCAAAAACGCGGCCTACATGGTACAGCAGTGTAAACGCTCCTGTGGTGTGTGCAATGCAGGCAAGAAGTAATACAGACTGTTCGACTATTTCACGACGGCGAGAAGCTTGCCGTATATGATTCCTTCTGACACTGAATTTGCTGGTGAAACCACCATTTTAAGTATTAATTTTTTTAATTGGGCGGTTATGTTACTTCATGTTACCCTGGTGCTCTGAGAACCAGAGAGCAGCGGGAAGCCAGGGCCGTCAGAGGTGCTCCCACCCATTGGGATGGAAAGCCATCAAATGATTGAAATTATGTAAAGTACTTGTTTACTTGTTCTGCAAACATTATTCGAACAAAGACCATCGGTCAGATGTTTTTTAAAGAGGTTTAACCTTTGTATTAAGTTATTTGACTGGATTTAATATTTTGACTTTTTTTTAAACGCAAGTGAACGGACATCCGGGTCTTGTAACCTGGATAAAAATGTCGGTGTCAATATTTCTTCCCCGACGTAAAGCAACAGTATTTGTAAATATGCCTTAACTTTTAAAATAATTTTGTTTTCACTTTAATCTGCGATGTACTATTCCAGATATACTTGTAACACAAACATAGTTGTAAGTTATGGATTTTTTTTTTTTACAAAATTGCACGCTATATTTTTTGTTGCGGATTTGTTGTGTCCGATTTTACGTAGGTTATAAAACAGGTAAAATTTCCGCCCAAAAGTTAAGTAAGCATAAATTGACTGAGAAACGTCTAAGCTTCATTATGTAGCTCTCGGAAGCAGTATTTGATCTGCGAAAGGATAATAATGTGATTTCTTCAAAGTCACGACCGTGGCTCAGTTGTAGGGAGTGCGCTTCATGAACTGAACATGCTTCGATTTACTGCTCACGGGTTCGAGTCGGGATGTTGTGGCTAGGACAATCGCGGGGGTGGTTTTTACGCGGGTTTCCTCCCGGTTTTCCATCGTAATAAGGCTGTGTACAATGTGAAGTGGACAATCCGTCGTCATGTATGTGAAACATCCTTGAGCACATGACGTTAAACACCAATCAACCAAAAAAAAAACAAACAAAACGAATCAAAGTGAGTAACTTGATATGGTTTTGGCAATATTTGGAGTGGTTTGTGCGAGCTTTCCTCACAGTTTGCCACCGTATTTAAGCAGAGAATGGTGTGAAGTGGGCAATCTGTCGTCATATAAGTAAAATGTCATTGACTCATCGTTAAACCCCAATCAAACAAAACAAACAACCCCCTGTGATTAAGATGGGCACAAGGGCGAACAACGTCTGGGCAATACGGTTTATAGGGAACGTAGGCGTCTTGACCCCGGCCGAACAGAATATCCAACCCAAGAGCCGAAAATTGCCCATAATGCCCACTTATTTTCTAAAATTTACCCAAACCACAAAAACTGATTTTTATTTTATTGTTTAATGTCAATATTTAAGTTGATAGAAATTCCTGTTATAGCAAGTACAGAAGGTTCTTGTAGTCGTCTTGAGAGAATTTATCCTGTGTTGATTGTAATCTGTGATACTGTTTGCGAATAAATTATACTGTGTGAACTAAACTGTCGAGTTTCCCAGTTGTTTTTTTATCTTCTGTTCAAACTGACCAAACCTCGCGCGTAACTGTGAAATCATCTCCACCTCGACCCCAATGGATACATGAATACGTACCAAAAACATACATTTAATTCGTCAGATAAAATTTTGAGTTAATTTGAAAATAAAGTATGTCATAATGGCGACAAGATGATGTGCACAGTACATTCGAGGATATACATGTATTTTACCTACTGAAAGAGGATATGGTTACGAAAGTGGTGACAACACTGAGAAAGCTAGGTGTCCCGTGATGCTACCCCTTATTTTCTATATTTAGGGATTTACAACCTACCAAATGTCAATAGAAGCATCGTGACCAGAGGTGGTACTAAAGTCCAAATATGGGGCCCATGATCATGGACGATCAGGGGTGCTATTTTATTTCAGAGAATGAAAGACAGCAGACTGATATTTTTTTTTAATAAACTGTTTTTCATTATTTTACACAGTAATCGCAAAGCTGGAGACCTGTAAATTTTCGAAAGATACAAATGTTGATAAAGATGGTTATTTACAATAT
>JAVFBW010153202.1:0-12101 GCA_034783835.1 Mopalia ciliata
ATGGAGGGGTGATTGGGCTGTTGTTTACATTCCGAGCCGGCTTGACAACACCTCTCACCGTCCAGGCCTTTAAACTCAAATTTTTCTACGGTCATGAACTGGACACTCCCAATGGAGCGATTAAAGTATGTTCCAGGGGTTTTCGCTCAACGAAAGTTTGGGAGGAAGCTGTGGGGCCAAACGTTAACAGTGCGGCTTATGGCAAATTAATGGCTCGTCTACAACTGGAGAGCGGCATAAGGGGAATAACTCCTTATGAAAATACATGTACAGACACCACATAATGCTGTTAATAAAGCAGTGCTTAAACCAGTGATGCATACTGTTTGTTTGATAACATGTTGTTTTCTTTTTAAAGTTTTTTAAAATTGTCCTTGAATTAATATCCGCGACTTTTTGTTTGATAGCCAAAACGTATGCACATAGATTCAGCCATGGTCCAGACAATGTTTGAAGACGAGGCTATGACCTTATGTGACCTTTCACAGCTGGAGTCTATCTTGTGTGGAACCGATCCGTTACCAGCTGAAACTCAAAGGTTGATCTCCAAGAAAATAGGAAGCACTCAAATCTATCAAGGTATTGTATGGGTCTGCTAGATGTAGACAGAAATCGTGTACATTTCGAGATTTGCCTGGCAGGCAACTTGGTTTAGATAAGCTGTGATTTCATTTAATAGCTAATGATAATGATAAAACGGATGTTTTGGAACAGAAAAAAGATGTCAGAAAACGGATGTTCACAAAAAAGTTTGTTATGCAACTGAAACCAACTTCCGTTGTCCATCAGCTGTATTATAATCTGGTCCAATCTAAGGCGATTCGATAACTTTGACATTCGGGCATGTTGACAAATCTAACCGATCAACACACGATACCTGGATCTTACACAGTTTATTGTAATTCGTTTAATAACTTCTCTTGTGGGTTATACTTTGGAAAACACCATAGGAGTGAAAAAACTTAGCCTTCAAAGGAAGGGGGGGGGGGGGGGAAGTTTTTCCGTGGTTTTTGTCCAAGCTTTCTGGATTTTTATGACCTTTAACATTTTATGTATTATATATTTAAAATGTATCCTCCAACAAATCAGACCCTTGTTTATATTTTTGAAATATTGACCTTAAAAATTTGTGCAAAACGTTGAACTTTACATTTTAGTTTTCCATGGTTTTTTTATTTATACAGAGTAAGAAGTTAATCTGTTGGGATATTGGTGTAATACCCTGGAGTAAGACGTTTAACGCAATACAAACAAACAAATCATCCTTTTCTTTGTCGCATCCTGGCTACAGGCAGTATATTTGAAGAATATTTAAACCTTCCGCTATTGAGGAGGATTCGTTCGCCAACAGAGCAGGGCCGTGGCTCAGTAGCGAGGGCGCTTCCTTAACTGAACGTGCTTCGATTTACCGTTCATGGATTCGAGTCCGTATTTCGACCATCAGGTAACTCACTGGTAGCGAGTGCGCTTCCTGAACTGAACATGCTTCGATTTATCGTTCACGGGTTCGAGTCTGCCTTTCGACCATCAGGTATATGAGCGAGTCACATGTTGTGGCTTCGGCAATCACGGGGGTGGTTTTTACGAGGTTTCCTCCCGGTTTTCCACAGTAATAAGGCTGTCTAGAATGTGAAGTGGACAATCCGTCGTCATATAAGTGAAATACCCTTGAGTACGACGTTAAACACCAATCAAACAAACAAACAAATCCAGTTTGTTTAACTTCAATTACTGGTTTAATGTTAATAGGTTTCTTAATTTGAGGGCTGTTATCTTACAAAAATCGTATTTTAAAACGACCAAAACCCAATGTAAAATCTCCTTCAAAGGAAATCATTTTTAATGATTATTGAATATTGATTAAAATGTAATCATTTTTAATAATTACTGAGTATTGATTTTAAGGTAATTATTTTTCAATAACTGATTATTTACTAAAACGCAATTATTTTAATCAACAGACAAATGATAGTGTAACAGATTCAGACTCTGATGATGAGGTTTCTATTAAGGTATGACTCCTTAATTAATCCCATTCTTTATTTGTACACAATCAATTCATGAGGCTTCTACGTTGAGGTCCTATATTTTTTTTTAAACGGGGTCTACGAGCACGTTTTCATCATAGCATTTCTCTTAATCAGGGAGAATGCTAAGGCTCCACCAGCATTACTATGCTTGCCACAAAACTTAAGTCAATGAAGTGTATCTGGATTTCCTTGTGACATCATCATTTAAAGCTATACTCCCAGCTGAAATGACCCCTATATTCCTTGAATGGTTACCATTAAATATGGCGTTGACTTATCATTTCTTGATTTCATAAGATAACCCAAGGGTTACAGATATATACCTTGCTACGACCACTGGGGGCTGACATATTGGGCGTAACCAGCTCTGTCCTGACATCACTCGACTAACACTCTTCTGTGTTATGGGTTAATAATATGTGTGAACCAATGACTGTCAAAGGTTTAAATAGTCAACTGTACAGGTCTTGTGACGTAGGCACCTGTTTTGAAAAGACAAATATTTGATTGGTTAATATTTGTGGAGCTCTCCTGCTTAATGATAAAAGTACCTAGACATGGCGCATGGATATTTTGACTGTAGTCTGTGTATTACCCATTGTTTAAGATCCAAGTATAAAATTGATATAGCTTGATTAGAAATTTAGAGAGCATAATTGAAGCCAAGAAATAATGCCTGTTTTACCTATATGCATTTTATTGCAGCCCGGAGTATCGATTTAAAGATTAGCAGCTTACGTCCAGTTTTTACTTGGATACCTGGTCCATTGTGTGGTTGTATGCATTAAAACACTTTATACATGTGCAATGGGGCTAAGTCTTTACCTATTCGCAGATGTCCACTGCAATATTTATGATGGGGGGACCTGGATGTGTTGTCAGTCGGTCACTCTGAAAGTCAGCAAAATGTTGTCAACACAATGGCATAAAATTTTTTTTAGACCATCTTTAAACTTGGAATGTGGTCACCTCTGTCCTTTTACAATATTCACATGTGTGTTTCTTATGTACTCCATGCCTTGAGTAAGATCATATGAAATGTAGTCTCCTCTCTAGAAGTGAGGGATTGCATACACACTAATAGCAATGAATGAAAATGTTTCCCTCATTGCTATTAGTGTTAAAGCTGTCATATGAGTTAAACAACCTCAATACAATCCCCTATCAAACAACTGAATAAGTTACAAACAGGTACACTATAACAGTGTTTATTTGGACTCCAATGTATTTTTGTGTGTTTAAGGGAAAGAACACTCATGTTGAACTTCCTATACCTAAGGAATTGAAAGAATGTCTAGAGATGGACTATTACAATATAAACAAAGAAGGAAAGGTAAGTTATTTTATGGTGTTATAAAAGGTACTTTTAGTACTAGAGGGCTGGGGAACATGTCATTTGGTAGAATGTATGTGGTTTTTACGTGGTTTTCTCTCCGTTTTCTGTCATATCTAAGCAAGGCACATTAAGAAATGGACAATCTGTCACAATATAAGTGGTATACCCTTGAGTACTATGTTAAACACCAATAAAGTAAATATAAATATTCAATCTCATTGAAGGCAGTATGGTAAGTTTAACACAAATACAAGGAACCCAACTGTTTGTGTGGCTTCTGTAGGTCACAGACTCGCTTTTATTTCACCCGTTTAAGCATCTATTGCAAACTGTAAAATAGTTTATTAGAATGTATCTTTTTTTTTATGAGATTGATATTCCTTCATCCAGGTGATAAAAGAAATATTATCAGTTTCACCATATCATATGATCGCTTACTAAACTGAACATGCTTTGATGTACCGTTCGCGGGATCGAGTTCGTCTGTTTTCCATCCGGTATATGAGAGAGTCACATATTGTGGCTCCAGTAATCTCAGGGGTGGTTTTTATGAGGTTTCCTCCCGGTTTTCCACCTTAATATGGCTAGGTGAAGTGGACTATCCCTGGCGCACCCTCATATGAATGAAATAGCCTAAATCACAGCGTCAAACATCAATGAAACAAACAAACATTTTCATGAACTGTTTCACAAGCTGTTGGAAGGGTCTTGGTCTGATGCTCTTCAAGCCAAGGGGCACAGCCACAAAGCTGATCTGTAGGTGATGTTTTTGTATTTGTGTCATGTGATAGTTGTGTCTTATATTTGTTGAATAAACAAACAAATCGTCAAGTCTTTTTACTTCTTTGTTATATCATTGCAGCTGGTGAAATTGCCTGCTGAGCAGAATGTAATCTCATTTCTGGAAGGTTATGTGAAACATTTTGTGATGAATACATTATTCAATAATACAGAGAAGTTACGACCTGGTTTGAGAGATTTTACCAGACCTGAACCAGAGAAAAGGTAGGAAGGCTACCTAACAGTTAAGGCTACACACCACTTACAGTGTGACCAAGAATTAGGGCAAAATTACAATTGGTGGTGGGAAACTCACAATGTCTATTAAAACTTGAATAGAGCGTGGTCCCAAAGGGCTTCCTGTTGCCCTTTCCCTCTCTTCCCAAGCTGATCAAATGGGGTGTCTTTGATAAGCATCTTGCATTTATCTGTCTTTTCCTTTGTTTGTGTACAGTTATTCTCTGGGGTGGTTCCCTTCACCCACCAGGAATGCCTTCAAAGGAGTTCAACAATCTAAAGTATGACAAATAAAAAAAATAATAAACAAACTGTGGTCTACATCATGCATGTGTTCAGAACTGTTAACATTCGTAAAGGGAGTTGAGTTTGTTGTTTTGTTTTTGACAGTGTGCCGCTGTGTAAAGAAGTGATGCAGGGTTTAAGGGTTTGTTTTGACTTCACTCTCCCAACTTTACTTCTCTACAATGGGGAGAAAGATCAATTGGCTGAATTGACAGCTAATTTCAAACCAGCAGTCAGTGGTCCACCTATCATAAAGAAAGAAGTAGAGAGGTATGCCGAGCTAACCAGTTCAAATCAATTACCTTTCAAAGTAAAGTTAGTGTATTAAAATAATTTGACAGTTCTGTAATTTTCTAGGTAACGAATATGACAAAATGTGACCCGCACAGTGGGTCACACAACAAAAAAATAAAAATACATAAAAATAAAAAAATAAAAAAAAGACTGCTGCTCAGCTGCATTTATGTGTTAAACCTCAAGTTGAAAACAATGTCTAAGCAGCTATTAATATTGATAATGTTTATACAGCAAAAATTCATTAAATATTTCCTTGTTCTTTTTGATAGCATTGTGAATCAGATTCATAAATATGGAAAAAAATAATAGTTCTATAGCCTTTGTAACAAGGGGGTGTTGTTGGTCTATAAACACAGTATATACTTGGTATTTCAGTCCTGAGATAGAGGAGCCTATGTCCCCAGCATTATCCTCCTCCAGACTGCGCTCATCAAATCGTATCCAGAGCTGCTCAGGGAGTGAGCCGTCACCAAAAATACCAAAGTTATCTAAAGAAGAAAAATGTGAAGAGCCACCACGCCGACGTCTTACAAGATTATCTGTGTCAGAGGTCAGTAGGCGGAGCTTGGACAGTCAACCTGTAGTTTTGCCTAGAGGAAATCGTAAGTGCAAGCCAAGGCTGCCCACAGAACATAAAGTTACCAGAACAACACGTAGACATAGTCAGTGTACTAATCCAGTGTCACAGGATGAAACAACAGGTGACTTGGTTGAGAGTGTAGCCGAGTCAAACAGCACTTGTAAGAACAGTCATTCAGCTTATCCCTTGTCAGGTTTATCTCAGCGAGTGACTCCTCCACCACCTCTACTGATACCCAACACGCTGTCCAGTCAGAGCTCCTCACCCCATCTCACACCCACCACCCATACAGGGAACAATGCCCATCCCCACTCTCAGACTGCCTCAGACAAAGAGGTGGTGCTGAACCAGATCTTAATGTGGAAGCTTCTACCCCCGGAGTTAGAGAAATCCCCCGTTCCTAGTCTGATCTATGGACCACAACATCTCCTTAGGTTATTCGGTGAGTACTATACGACTACTTTTCACCAAATTTCACAAAACAATATTGTGGTCATTTGCCAATATTCAAAATTGCATTATGAACATTATAATATTAATATTTATTCTGTTGCCCTCAGGGCTAAGGGGCAACACAGATGTGATGTCTTTGCATTGTGTCCTGTGATTGTCCTGTCTTTGCATTGTGTCCCTGTGATTGTCCTGTCTTTGCATTGTGTCCTGTGATTGTCCTGTCTTTGCATTGTGTCCTGTGATTGTCCTGTCTTTGCATTGTGTCCTGTGATTGTCCTATCTTTGCAGTGTGTCCTGTGATTGTCCTGTCTTTGCATTGTGTCCTGTGATTGTCCTGTCTTTGCAGTGTGTCCTGTGATTGTCCTATCTTTGCATTGTGTCCTGTGATTGTCCTGTCTTTGCAGTGTGTCCTGTGATTGTCTTGTCTTTGCACTGTGTCCTGTGATTGTCCTGCCTTTGCTTGTTGCCAGTGATGTTGCAGGAGATTAACTTCATCCATTTGGCTTTGTTACTGAGCAAGTTTGAGTTCCACATAGGTTTTTAATTTTTTTTTTGCGACGCTTTTGCTAAATAAACTCAAACCTTTGTATGCAACTTGTTTCGGATAATTCAGTGATAAAGTTTGGTTTTTAGAGCAGTTCTGTTTATTTTTTAGAATAGTTATAGCCATTTTTTATTCACACATGTCGACAAAGGACTTATGAATTGCACTAAATTGTGCATCTTGTTGTTCAATGTAGTAGCTCAGATTTAAAAATGAGGTTACGGTTTTGTTTCTGTGCTTTGACCCTATCTCTAAGGGCAGTTAATTTGATATATAGACATATGTCTTTATGAAGCACTGTAGATAAATCTCCAACTCAACAAAATACTATGGTTATTTGCCATTGGAGTATAAGGCTGTCATGTAAGTCATATACATGTACTCTTAATCTCTACTTTTAACTCAATCAATTGTGTGCTCTGTTTTCTGCCTTCATACAATTAGGCATCTGTACCATTGCACTTTATTTCCAGTTAAACTTCCCGATCTGTTGAGTAAGATGAAAATGAGTGATCAGAAACAAAAAGCTCTACTCAAACACCTGGAATTATTCTTAGAGTAAGTACATCATTGTTACCTGGACTTTTTCTTTACGTCCTGTAGAAATTTGTAACCTATTTAGTAAGAAATAATTTCCTCATGAAATTAAAACTCTTGTGTTGATTATCATTTTATTAAAATTCTACAACATATATATATAGATTCAGAATATTTTGAGTTCGGGCCATTAGTCATGTCCCCACTATACCCATTTTTGACAAAAATGGAACTTGTATTGTCATTGAAGCAATTGTATGGAAAAACAAGGGAAGATCTCATCGGGTGGGCCATGGCCCTGCAGAATACTCCCTCGGCTTCCTCGGTCAATCGTAAGAGGCGAGAAAAGAGGTTGCTTTCCATTGCCCTGGTGTTCCCATAGCTTAAAGGTATAAACGGGAAGCAGATTTATTTGTGATGTTCTTTATTTGTGTCCGTCGTCATATAAGTGAAATACCCTTGAGTACGACGTTAAACACCAATCAATCAAACAAGCAAACCAAACACACTTAAAAAGGTGTTTAAAAGTATGTCAATTAGAGCTATACACAATTATTCAGAAAAGCAATTTTGTCGACTCTTGCGTTTTGGCAATCGATCAACACTGTATGTTCTGTTTGTCAACCGAGGGTGCAGATAGCCGCCTTTTTACATATAGTCGTCAAGGGCGGCCCTCCAGAAGGCGGAAGTGGTGAATAGATATCCACTGTAGAGAGAAAAGGACAAATATCAACCTTCATCCCATCCAAGGCTTCGAAGCGGTTCGTGAGAGCAGATAGTCGCCTTTTTACAGAAAGTCGTCGAGGGGCTTCCCTCAAGCAGGTGGAGGTAATGGCTGGATATCCACGGTAGACGGAGGTGGCCGATGTCTATCTCTATCCCATCCAAGGCGTCAAAGCAGTTCGCGAGAGCAACGTCTCAGACTCAATGTACTTGTTGATGGCTCGAAAATTGGGTACCAACCCTCTCTACATTGATAACATTAATTGGCTTAATCCCTCGCATCCCTTGTAGCCTTGGAAGGTCGAAACTCTGAACCAGATGGCTTTTTTATTCTGTTTTTTTTTTAGTTTGCATTGAATATGTCGTTTTTATTTGTATTTGTCTGGTGTTTGTGTCAATATTAGAAGGCTGTTCATAACCAAATGGTGGCGTAAGGATGTTCTATATCACAACAGACACAGAAACTTTCTTAGTGACATTGGTACTGGGACTACCCTTGAAGATCCGAGACAGAGCCAAAGCGGCGTGCCACGATAAAAGTAACGTTTTGTTTTCTTATTTAATTACTTGATTGATTGATTGATTTATTAACTGATTGCTAAGTAAAGACAACATTGCTACTCTTAAAAAATTGCCGTTATCCAGTGAAATTAATTATGTGTTCCGTTTATAAGATGACTACAGTCTTTGGAAGATGCCATATTGGCCTCACCACAATCACAGTATTAACTATCATTGTTGCAATCGAAGCCCTGATGGCCTTCTTCAGAGCAACAAAAGCATACCAAACCACCTCTACACCGAGTCTTACCGTACCCGAACTTCTGAGATTTAAAACACCTTGTTGGGTTGTGGATAAACCCTCATCCTGTTAGGACCAATCTAGATCTGGTCTGGCACTGTAGTGGAATCGAAAGTAATCAGGTACGTATTTAGCTGTTTTTAACAGTACCTTCTGTTGAGCTGATAAGCGCTTAACGTAAGTTATACTGTGACCACTGAGCTCGGTGCAGATTTCTTCCTCTGACTCATTCTGAAATGATCCCCTTACTGCTGCTAAGTGATATTTGTGGTGTTGCGGCTAGAGGTAACTCTTAAATTGTCTTTTATTTAAGTAAATTTACTGTCTGTTGCTGACTGGTACATTTCACCACATTTCCTTTATTTTATCGTTTAAATTCATTTCCATAAATTTCCGTTGTTTCTATAACTAATAGTGTCAGAGGGAATGCCACCATACGGCGGCGTATAAAGTTTCAGCACTCGTACCGCCCACCCTCCACGGAGTACCAACCAAAGATATATTTTTTTGTTTTTTACCCAACTGACCCATGAGCCGGCGCGTTCTGCAAAGACCTCAAATTTAAGGTAGGGTAGACAGTTTTATCAAATAGTTTTGATAAATTCTACTTTAGTTCAACTTGGATTTCATTGCGGTAGAATTTAAAGGGCTTTACAGATCTGATCATTACAGGGCTTGACATAACCAGCCGATTGATCAGATCTGGCCAATGTGACCACTCGTTTAGGAGAATGTGGTCTAAAGTGACGTGTTAGAGGAACATGGCTTTGTGGCACCCGTTTACAAGCAAAGTTGACCCACACATCAGGATCGCATTCTCCTCCGACACGGGACGGAACCCAAGGCAAACAGGTTGCCTGTTTGGGTGAAGTTGGGGGAGGGGTATATTTTGCAATGGTGTTGCCTTGATCAATAGACAATGTTAGTGTCAATGTCCTGTCAGATTATTTTCATCCTCCTACCATCCAAGCGCAGAGACTGGAAAAAAAATTACAGGTTTTAAGTGTAAAACATTTATTTTATTGTGAAACATAGCATTATATTTAAATGCATGTTTTGGAGACTGTGTAGTTTTATATAACATTTATTTTATTGTGAAACATAGCATTATATTTAAATGCATGTTTTGGAGACTGTGTAGTTTTATATAAAAGACATTCAAATTTAAATATAATCTATCTTTTGCCTATTTAATTAAAGGAAATGTGGGTAAAAAAGCTGCATCAATTTATCTATGCGATTTTGTTAAATACTGTAAGCTGCCATCCAATCGATGGCTCGCCTTTATTACAGGTTTAAACCCCAATGACCCCTCGAAATGACAGAGATGGCACATAACGTTTTTATCCACCTATCAAACAAATCGTACATACTGTTTGTTCACTGGCAAAGTCTTCTCAATGGTTGACATTTCCACTTTAATCCCTCCTCGGGCTTTGACATGTTCATGTTTTAGAGGGAACAGTTTATTTCATAAGATGGCTAGGATTATAGTATAGATCAATACGGTATAGGCAAACAAAAGGTCGTAATCAATCAATCTGGTCTCGATGTTTGACAGAAACTAAATAGAACCTGAACTCTAAGCCCACTTCGATGTACCGTTCACAGGATCGAGTCCGTCTGTCGACCCTCAAGTATATGAGTGAATCACAAGATGTGGCTCCGGCTATCGCAGAGCTGTTTTTTCTAGGTTTCCTTTCGGCTTTCCACCGTAATAAGACAAGGAAAAGTGTAAAGTGGGCAATCCGTTGTTATATAAGTGAAATACCCTTGAGTGCGACGTTAAACCCCATAAACAAACAAACCGGTGGTTTCCCGACAGGTATTTGGTGAACACAACTGCAAAAAAAACCAACCCTGTTCTCCTTCTGTGTACTTTACGATGGACAGCTATCTGATATCATCATCCTGTCAATCCATCTAGCCTGACCGGCTCTTATTGATGATACTGCCAATACCTTATCACTAATTACACAGATATCACGAAACACTATCTTACATTGCACTTGTTTGAACTCTTGCGAACTAGTTTTAGCGATCATACAAATACAACCATTCTAGAATGTTAGATAACAGTCTAAACAAGGCAACTCGCTTGTAGTAGTAATTGTCTGTAACGTACCATCCAATGAGCAGGCTTTCCTCCCCTAGCAATATCAGTATCCCATTGAAATTCTGGAAGAGGACAAACATCTGACAATGCGTATGTTCTGTAAAATTTTTGGCTCATTATTTATTATAGCTAAAAAAACGGCGCCATCGCTATAGAGCTATCTTCCTTTTCCAGATTTTTAAGCAACGGGTAGAGAAAACTCTTTGAGAGAAAACCCCCTGATGTAATAGATGGATCACATGGCTAACTGAAGCCCTCCATGTTTTGAATGTGTGTGAGACCAAAGAGACTTTATTATCTCCGTTGAATAATAGCTGATTTTTTTTAACCATAACGCATAATTGTGCATAATGTCTACGCTTTTATTTGAAACAAGTAATTGCCTACTTAATAAGAGAGGTATCTGTATTAGTACTAAATGTATATCTAAGTGTTCCGTTAATCCCCCTACTAATCAACAATGTCATAAACAGGATGACAAAATGTGACCACATTCTCCGGAATTGATAATAGTTAAATCTCAAAGGCTTCGAAAACAGAATCGCGTGAGGCAGTGCCGTTCCCTATACATATTGGTTTACACACACAAAGAAACACAAGTAAAATTCCATCAACCAACTGGAATTTATGTCAGATCTTGGATGGGCTTTGACCCCTCATTTGAGGGTTTTCTGTTAATAATAACACCACACTGTTGTAATAATTGAAACACATATTATTCGATTACTTATAATGCCTAACTGTTGTATTAAACATAACACCGAACCGAACACTAAACCGTTCCATTAATGAAAACACCAAACCGTTATATTAGTCAAAACACTAGACCGTTCCATTAATCCAAACACCAAACTGTTTTAATATTTAAAACACCAAACCGCTATAATAATTATAACACCCAATAGTTCTACTAACCAAACACAAAACCGTTCTATTAATTATAACACCAACCCGTTCTACTAACCAAACACTAAGCCCTTCCATTAATACAAACACCAAACGGTTTTTATTTAAAACGCCAAATCGTTATATTAACTAAGACCCCAAACCGTTCTATTAAATATAACACCAAACCATTCTATTTATATGGTACAAAACTGTTCTATAAATACCTAGCACAAAACTGTTCTATAAATTCTAGCACAAAACTGTTCTATAAATTCTAGCACAAAACTGTTCTATAAATTGTAGCACAAAAATATTCTATTAATTATAGCTCAAAACTGTTCTATAAATTGTAGCACAAAACTGTTCTATAAATTGTAGCACAAAACTGTTCTATAAATTGTAGCACAAAACTGTTCTATCAATTGTAGCACAAAACTATTCTATTAATTGTATCTCAAAACGGTTCTATTCACTTGAAACCGCTCCATTAATT
>JAVFBW010153213.1:0-12101 GCA_034783835.1 Mopalia ciliata
GTCCGTCGTCATATAAGTGAAATACCCTTGAGTACGACGTTAAACACCAATCAAACAAACAAACAAACAAACATCCCATTTTACATGAGATGGCTATAAGATTTGTTTTCTTAATTGAGGTTTAACGACGTACTCAAGGGTATTTCACACACGAAAAATACTTCTCAAATTTAATCTGTTTTATTTAAATACAATCGAAAGCAGATGGGAAACCTAAAACAAAAACACCCCAGCAAACCAGCGTTCCGTAATGCGTACATACGAGACAGAGTTAACAGTAACACACCCTGGTTATTCAATGAAACGGCTCTTATTTATTTTGTCCTTTACTGTGTACATTTAGACCATAACATGCAGAGGAAAGGTGATGCTAATTGTCGTTGTTATATTAAGAAAGTTCCTTATGTTGTACAGGATTATAGTTATAGTCTTATTACAGGAACGTTAACGGTTATCCAGTCCCGCAGCAAGGCATGTTTCTAAATGGCGGGTGTAAAATCCGCTACTAGACCGACTAAATTAAAAACCCACTGTGGAAATTTGGTTACGGTATAGGGGCGTATCGGTTGTGGACTGGGTTTCTCAAACCCGGGCAAAGTATATTTGGCGAACTTGAATGTGAAGAATTCAACTGACGGGAGACTTTAAGTTTCGTATTCATTCGGGATTTCGTTTCACATTAATGACATGTTCTAATTTAGAAATACGATGAGCGCTCATTGGTCACAATAAGAGACTTGATAGTTCACATGTGTGACAAATGAAAACCAGTCTTCGTACCAGCTGGCAGATAATAAAAACAATTACGGCTAATCTGCAACGTTGACCTGATTCGGTTATATTGAACATTGGACAGATTACCTTAAACGTGTGTTTGCCTATTAGTAATACTGAGCCTGTCACGCTATTCCAACAGCTTTGGTGGCATGAAAAATGTCTTCCAGAGCAGAATTGAGCTATAATTATTAAAAACCCAAACTCACTCTTCAGTCAATGTCAACTGGTTTCAGCGATTTAATAGAACGCACAAACTACAATCAGCATTGCCGGAGATTGAAGCCGTGAAGCGCGATGACTGTCGAATAAATCTGATAATGTCGTTTTACGAGGCAAGAAGATCAGATTTGTCATGATACTGACGGATCTCTATTACTCGATTTAACAAATTCAATCAAGGTCATTACGTTAATATACATTCACAATTTACCACAATATCAATGGATAAACTATATATCTGCAACGTTAGCCTGATAAACTGGATTACCTCTGAACAGCTGGATCATAAAAACCCAGGATCAACAAATTTTAGAAGAAAAAAAATATGCAAATAAGCAATTGTATTAGATAATACTTGGACTTCTTTTGGGGTTTCATTTTCTTAGTATGAACAGATGCCAGATAACAAAATCTTGCCACCCATCTCGAACCCACGACCCTCAGCAATCGGACTCGAATCGCCAACATTAAATGTCCCCAGCCTAGATCACTCAGCCGAGTGACTTTCTATCCGCTGCTTCAAAGAGTTAGTAGCTTTATTCAGGCTTCACCAGGATATTAAGTGTTCCACTTATTTTACACCATTGAACATCACTTCGGTAAAACTGCCCTTGATTCGAAGTATATCATGTTGTGCACAAACATCCAACTACACATATAGCCATGTTTCAATATCTGAAGTTTCAATATGTTATACACGAAACTTTATTGCATGCAGCTAAAATACACAATGTCAAAATACGCTAATACATGTACATTCATCCATTGTAGTTCTATCTTGTATTGTCTTTTTCTATCCTATCTTGGAATTTGAACAGAAAACTGCATAAATAGGGAGGTTTTGATTTATGATGTTATGACAACAGAGTGGCATCCGTTTGCGAAATGATGTTGCCACTTTATCGCACAGTAGGACAGTCTGCCTATACTCTATAACATTGGGGTGCTGCTTTTCAGGAAAATACAGCTTTAAAACTGTAACTTTTGGAAAATTTAATATTTTAAGCCATGAGAAAAGGAAATCCATATGTTGTTTTAAAGTTCGTCTGTTAATTTTAATATTCCCTATTTCCCTCTTTATTTTCCCTTTTATATTTAAAATACATAACAAGACATTGTATACAGAGAAAAACGGTGATAACAAGCTCTTACGCACATCACAAAGTTTAATGATCACTAACTGAGTTGCAAGTGTTCTTTGTTGACGTGGTCGGGAAGGGCCGGATCTTATGTCGCTTCGAGGATTCAATGAAAGAATGGGGGCATGAAATGGTGATGTTTAATATCAAACAAACAGGACCATGTTACCGTCATGTTATACATGTTGCATACTCTTGGTAACACAATATCTCCACTTCAGGTTCTTTTGTGTCTGTGAAGAGGTGGAATGAGACATTTTAACCCTCCACGGGTTACGTGCCGTGCGCAAATATACATAACAATTGGAGCACAGCTCAGCGGTCTTAATGAGACAACAATGACAGCTTTGTTTATCGCAGTTCCGACTCCCTCCCTTCACAGACTCGCACTGCATAATCCTATCAATAGTTAAAATCCATCTCAAAAACAAGAACAGCCTTTACTTTAAATTAATCAATTCATTATTCCGTAAACAAACTTGTTGTGTTGTGATATTTTCATTTCACAAGGGGGTAAACACACGTCACCTCCCAGCGTGCGATTATCCATGTACCAAATTTCCAACAATAAAACAATCAAACATGGCCGCTTCCACTTCAAGTTCTGGTTTTTAATTTTATAAAACATACAGCACAAATAATCAGGATTGATCAAGAGTGTGGCTCAAGCTTAAACCCCTAAGCATAGCCTAAGTACACCTAAACTCCTGATTGTAGACCCAGAATGTAGTTTTTATTAATACAGTTAACGTTTTCCACTATTGTGTTACATTAACTCATGTTATTCCTAACATTTAGATGCGGCTTTGTTTGATTGCGTTTAAACGTGGCACTCAAGGCTATTTTCCTTTAATATATGGAAGCGAATTGTTCATTTTACAATTTTTTTCGTCTAAATACGTTGGAAACCCGTCATTACCGGGGCCACATTTTACGACTAACTGATATAGCTTATAGTCGACAGACGAACTCGAACCCGTGTACGAAGATGTGTATTTTCAATACATCTTTGTCATGTGACGCGAGACTGTCGCGTGAGTGAATATATTATCGATATCATACATAACGGTATTGCCAAGAGTTTCAGTGTGAAATTATCCACCTCAGGTATATAATTAAATCATTATAAATTTGAATTTAATACCTTACGATCACAACTACATTTGTATACAGCGTATTTAGAGCCATTCTCTACACGTGTCCTGTTACATTGTCTGTTCAAAATGGTAGCTCCCATAGTGAACAGGATACGTGAAGAGAATGGTTCTAAATAAACTGTATAGTTGGAATTGCAACAACCAAGGCTCTAGAAAACCAGCGTCCCTGACTTTTGTTCTATTGCAGGTATTTCCAGACGTTCACGGACAATGTCGATCTTCACAGATCACATTGGTATATAAAATTGCCCGTTGCACGAGTTGCAGCTAGTTGCTGATCATTCCACATCCCGTTACCTCAAGTGATATTTCTTTGAATGGCAGTGTAACGATTTATGTAAATATTTTGAGTAGGGCTAGCATACATATGGTAAGGAACGAACGTTGTAGTAATCTGAAGCAATTCCTGCACGCCTTTAACTATCTGTCAATTAGATACGGCCATATCCCTCTACAGTCCACATGCTTTTCTGGAAATGAGGTGTCGTTTTCAATTACATTCTGTATAACAAGTACATGTATGTACCTCGTGGACATGCTAAGAGGGGAAACTTGCCTATGGCTGCCAAATTCTACTTGCGTTGTCTAGATTAGTTCGACAAAGTGGCACACTATGGTGACTTTGCCTCAAACAGTCACTGTTTTTAGACACTTTAATTTAACTCAAATCTTAACATTCGGCAGGCATCTTGGCCGAGTTAGAACGTGAAATTGCTAGAAGATAGACAAATGATTTAAAAGGTTCTCACACGTCTTACCCCGTGTGATGCACACACATCAAGTCATTTCCATTGATATTGGAGATGGCTGACTCCCCTAAGAAGAGACGGAATAAACTCTAGTGGAGACATGAAACTTAAACAGAATCCAGAAAGTACAAATTAATACCAAAAACACCAAATATCTAGTATATTACGATGATTCAATTGGTTCTAATTTGGGTCTTTTGATATTTTGTAGTTACAGAAATATTATTGTTACGTTAAATGATCAGTTAAATGATACGTTAATCCCCTGTAACGCAGTTGAGTGTAACAACAACGCTTAGTGTTTTAATTATCCTTTCCCAGCAGTAAAAAGACAGGAAAGCTACGTATACAGCCCACATGTGATCGTTCATAGTTTAATGTGATCAGAGATGAATGTTACTGCCTTCCGTAAGTAAAATGATGCTGCCTAGTTTAGTTGTAGAATGAGGAGCCATACGAATTTATTGATCATACTTTTTTATGCTGAAGAACATAAAGGAGCTTAATCACTGTTCAGGGGTATTGAGAAGAAGCCCCATGATAGTGAGGTACCAGTGGATCAACTCTCCCACACGGGAATAAGAGAGCCTTAAAAGGGATATCACTGAATGGATGGGTTTAAAAGAGGAGCTATTCAATGGGCTGGTCCTTGATAGCACTCTCAAATCGTTAAATTGCTTAGAATATTTCTAGCCTTGTAAAAGAGGCCCAACCAGACCATCCACTTTTAGTCAATCGAACCGTTGTATTCCAAATTGTGTTTTGTACGGAAGTATTTACGCTATCAGTCTGTCTAGATAAATGTGGCCAGAGTTCAAATGCCAGTTGTGGTAGCTCATATGTTTTTTCTCTGAAACAAAATATACCGAGGGCTTAACACCTTACGCAGTCTGTGTTAACAAACTACATTTGCTTTGTTTGTTTGTTTGATTAGGGTTTAACGTCGTACTCAAGGGTATTTCACTTATATGACTAAGGGTTGTCCACTTCACATCGCTCCTTGCCTAATTAAAATGGAACCGGAAGGAAACCTCGTAAATATCACCCCCGCTCTTGCCAGGCACCCATATACTTGATGGTCGACAGACGGACTCGACAGGGGGAACGCTAAACTGAAGTAGGATTAGCCAGCGCACACGCTACCACTAAGCAACGGAGGCGTTGCAATTACAGTTGGAGAAGGTAGTCCAAACGTTTTATCTAGCTATAAAATCATTAAAGTATTAAATTTTTCTTTGTTACTAAAACTTTGTCAAAGTTAATCTTGTGATCTTGTGCTCAATGGACCCCTGCGGGTAAAAAAACAAACCCAACAAAACGGACATGGGCAAGTCTGGTGTTAAGAACTCGATATAAAGATTAAAGTAAATGGTGTTAGCATGTACTTGTCAATAAGTTATAATACGATAGGTCTGATCAGTCGAAAACCATCATCGCCGCTGAAAATTTCAGCCGTCGCTAATCTAAACCGTCAAGTGGTCATCGTCATTGTGGTGTTCGCATGAAACTTACATCTCTGGTAAAAAAAATAGTAAGACTAATGTAGGCAAAAATCAAGCAGTACAAAATCAAGTGTTGTTTAGTTAATACACACTGATTGTTCTGAGTTACCCGTGTCACGGAAACTGTGCTAAAAGGGAGAAAATACTCAGCGCTGTTACAAAAATAGCGGTAGAAATGTTTTCATTGCAAGCTGTAAAAAAAACACCGATGCAACATTGAGTGGGAATCGATTATTTTCGTTAAACACATCAATTCAAGCCGTACATGTACGTGGCCATTCCGCTGTTCTCAAAACAGTTTTATTTGTTAGCACTTGCGGGAGACCATAGTCAGAATGTATGACCGCATTCGGTATCAACGGTTATTAGGAGTGTACATTAGTACCTCCGACTTGACTATTACCTGGATTTTTGTTTTATTTTAGTTTGTCACGATTATTGTAATCTGCATGACTCTCTGACTAGGCGCAATGTGAATCAATCTTATTCATTTTGTTTAACTTCAGTCATAATGAAATTATTTTACCATCAAAGCAAAGCATAGCACCTTAAATGTTGGTGTGGCTATTCAGGGTGGGGATATAATGCCTTCGTTAATTGAGATACCTGTAAATACAGGTACAAATATCAATAGTTGTTAAATTTATTTAAATTATGTTATTCGAACGTTACAACAAAGCCTATTTTCCCACGTGCTCGATGCATGGAATTTGTGACCTGGCAATCGGCAGGTTGGCTACCTTGTCAGTAATGTCAGGTGTGTTGGGGGTCGATTAGATTTGTAGACTCTCCGTACCTTAGATAATATTCGCGTAAACGCTTGCTGCTAAAGGTTTTCGACCAGAAGGAGTTGTTACTATTTATCTAAAAGTCCTGTTTAACTCGATGTCAGCCTTGTCCAACAGACAATCAAGTTTCAAGGATAAAATGAAATCTTGATGGTTCATCGCATGTAATCGCGTTCAGCTATTGATTCAGTGAAACTGCAGTCAGCGTGAGGACAATCAAGCATTTCAGAAGATCGTCACATATTGTTATATTTGAACAGAATCTATAATCATCATGACCCTGTAATAAGGCAAACAACACCGTGTCAGCATGACCGCGTAAGACCAGCACTTAAAAAGATGTTTAAATACTGCAATTTTATTTAATCCATTTACGAATTTTCATGTTGGTTGCCTTTTTAAACGAATTTATAAACGAATTGCACTTATCCGACGAAGTGGAAACGAGAATATTTCAATAGCAAAAATAATGAAAGAGGAGCAGTTAATAATAATAATAACGTATTTATTTCAGACACGTAGATACTAAGTCCATATAAAGTTAAACGCATTAACGTTGCCAGTATATAAAATAAAGAACGTCCTAACGGCAAGAAGTAAAGGTACCAGTAACAAGTATGTAGATTGAATTATGTTTATAGTCTGTTGCGCTCTTTGTAGGTTAAATTAACCCAGCTGTATCTAACCTGCATTAAGTAGAGCGTAGAGACGAGACATGGACAAGTAGCTAAAGACATTGTATTCCTGAAAAGTGGATGTGGGCCTTCAATTAAATTCAATATTTAAATACAGAGAGGCAAGAAATTTAAATCCGATAGTGCAAAAGGTAAGGTCCTAAAATACACTCCGTAAAATGCCACCAGATGATGTTGGCTGTCTATTTTCGATATTGAGCGACCCTCACTAGTGTGTCTTTATATATCAAGTTCATCCCGTTATGGAAAGATACAGCCTCAAATGAAAACTCGTACTAACGTGTATACACAGTTTATTACAATTTCTGGACATTTTAGAAAAGATTTTTTGCAAAGATGAAATTTTGAAATGTCCACAGTTTATTCATTATGTTCTTCCTGGCTGGTCGAAAAAAAATCTCTGACTTTTCTCCTGAGCAATATAAATCTCGCGTGGTCAGATTTTTTTTTTTTTTTTATAAATAATACAGGTTGCAAAAGAGATTCTCCTAATTAACTATCTTAACGATTATGTCGACGACTTAATGGAAAACAGCTCAACCGTCACATAATCCTGATAAAATGCAAATAGCCGGCGCGGCGATAAGCATAGACAGACAGGTCAAACGATCTTAAATTGATTCAATTTAATCTTAATTATCCTATCGACTTTAATTACTAGCAATCGGAATCTACTCGACCGGTGGTAATTATTAAAACATAATATTACAAAAGTTTGCGAAGTCCCTTACCGTTAACATTGAAATCATTATTGGCCGCAAGTGCTTTGTGGATGATGACAGGTTTATAGCGCCTAGTTTCACAACCAAATAAAATATTCAGTTTTGTCATTTTCGCCATTTCCAAACTTCCTGTCTTCGTCCATGTTCTGCACATTGCCGATCATCGTGATATCTGACTAAATACATCACACAGGTCATCGCAATTGTGATAAAGTCTTGAAAATTGACAACTGTAACCGGTGCCTTCCCAAAATGATAGGACCAATACAACGGATTTGTTTGACGTACCGTACGATGTCGCTGATAATAATTCGACCGATCATACTCGATGTATATTGTATGATGGCTGTACATTACAGCCATTACATCATTACATCCACATAGAGAAATGGCTGTACATCCCATCCACATAGTGTAGTGGATGTACATCATATCCACACAGTGTATAGTGGATGTACATCATATCCACACAGCGTGGTTGTTCATACTATCCACACAGTGTAGTAGTTGTTTATCATATCCACACAGTGAAATAGTTTCCCATCATATCCACAGAGTGTAGTAGTTGTCCATCATATCCACACAGTGTAGTAGTTGTCCATCATATCAACAAAGTGTAGTAGTTGTCCATCATATCCACACAGCGTAGTAGTTGTCAATCATATCCACACAGCGTAGTAGTTGTTCATACTATCCACATTGTAGTAACTGCTTATACTATCCACACAGTGTAGCAGTTGTCCATCAAATACACAGTGTAGTAGTTTCCCATCATATCCACACAGTGTAGTAGTTGTTCATACTATCCATATAGTGTAGTAGTTGTCATTCATATCCACACAGTTTAGTAGTTGTTCATCATATCCACACAGTGAAGTAGTTTCCCATCATATCCACACAATGTAGTAGTTTCCCATCATATCTACACAGCATAGTGGATGTACATAATATCCTCACAGTGTAGTAGTTGTTCATACTATCCATACAGTGTAGTAGTTGTCCATCATATCCACACAGTGTAGTAGTTGCCCATCATATCCACACAGTGTAGTGGATGTACATCATATCCACACAGTGTAGTAGTTGTCCATCATATCCACACAGTGTTGTAGTTGTGTTTGGATGGGCCGTCACACATTGTATACTTTAGGGAATACTTAATTTCAGCCACAAAATAGTTTTGAACTAAGGCTGTTGCTCTCACATTTGTCCATTATATATATTCGAAAAAAATGCTTGAATCAATTCATTGAGTCAATTCTTACAAGCGCAGCAAACAATATTAAATGGCCTTATTTCAAAATTTAATATTTTCTTTCACGATTTAACATAACGGTAAATAAATGTGTTTGGGTCCAATACAATGTTTTATTGAATCTATGGGCAGATTTTACTTGTATATATTAAGCTCTAATATTAATGTAAAAACAAGAAGTAACCCTTAACATAGTTGCGTCACGAATACAATTGAAAAAGCACCAACGATCCAACTTCACTCTCACAATTGTAACAATGAGCGGTCATGTTATTTTGATGTCCTGATTGCTCATTATATATCCTGAGGCCCCCAAAAAATGTGTTGTTGCCTCTAACTGCTTGAAAAAAATTAGGATTAGGATGTCAGGTAGGTTTTTTTTTTTAGTTTGTCAATTTTTTTTTTGATGACGTTGTACAGAACAGTAGATATTACATAAAATTGATACAGATGCTTGCATGACCGAAAAACATTACAAAAAACGAAATATGCCATTTTGTCTTTAAAAAAAAAAATTATATATATATATATATTTTTTTTAATTTGTTTTTCAAAATCCAATAAAAATTCAGAGCTATTTCGTAGGGTCGGTCAGGCTAGAGGAAACAATACTTTTTTATGCCTTATGGATTTAAAAAAGAGAAATAACTCAAGTCTTTTCATTAAACGTTGCCATTCAATATTACATATGCATTGTATTGACTGATTATTTGTAATTTTGTAACCTTCTCATCGAAATTAAAAATATGGAGCTAACAACTCACATTACAATCTGATCGTGAAATATTTCGATAGGGTTCCTATTAATGGCAGAACAGATATTGTTCGGTCCAAAACTTTTAGCTCTAAGTGGTCAGGTTATTGGGATGCCCTGTTATACGACATTGTATCACAACACACCCCTTACAAAACAATCAAATAGGACTTCTGTACGGTTTTCTACATGTATATGATTATTTTATTATCCTATCGGACGGACATACCTGGCGTGGACAACAATCCCCTCACTCAATAGGTATGTATATTCCAATAGAAGAATAAACCGCAACTGTATATAGGCATAGTCTGTGTGAATATCAATGACGAAAGCTTTCGTCACAGGCAGATACCATAATAAAAGTTGAAAACTGTAAATTGGGAGACGGCTTTATATAATCTACCACACACACCTTTATATCAATAAGTGAATGTTAAAATGCTTTATAATAATTAGAGCCATTTGATCTGCTGCCGTGAATTGAGACTGCGAAAAAATGATTATTTCAAGTAAAATGGCATCATTCATTTATCATTGTCTTTTAACATACAGCAACGGGTGTAAATATATTTCTCATTACAACAAATCTCTGAATATGATATGATTGTCTAACTGACGATATTGAAAGCAGTTTAAGCACCGCGTCAAATAAGAATCGGTGAGTCAGCCAGCATATTAAAAAAGATTATGAGTTGATTCTTCAGTCTCCATTGTGTAATTGTCCATTCCCTTAACAATCGTCAAGGTTATTCCAATCCTCTAAAAGCAATTTATCTAACCGTCGTCAACTGAATTGTTAAATGCGACTGAAGTTCGTTGCATTTGTGTAGTGCATAATATATTGTATTTGAATGCCATTTGGGAATATAAAGAGCCTGGTACTGTTTATGATAGATTTGCTTCCCGTTGCTCTTCGTATATACGTTATGCCACAATGTAGCTTAAACTTTGATGATCAATAACCACGAACGTTGTTTTTCGCATACAAACAGCGGAACGGATGCTACAGTAGAAAATATAAAACAGTGATGAGTGGAAAGGAAGATTCCTGTTGTCCAGGTCCTCCTAGATCTATCAGGCTTTTCGAAGCCTATTTGTTTTCGATGTACTTCTGTTTGTTTGTTCCTTGTGGCATCAAGGATGATTTTCCTTCCTCATTGGTGTGACACGCCGTCAGATCATGGGAATAACTTGTATGAGTACGGCGCAACATCTCAATAAAAAAACAACCTACGTGCAAACAAACTTAATTCAATTTGGTAGAAACAAATGTATCTGTTAGAGCAGCCTAATTTTGTTTTCAAAGAAACCACTTAAAAATTGCTGTGATGTATATGGTATGAAGTAGTGAATATATGTGACAGTCAAACACAAAGTGATCGTTGTTACTTCACCAGAGGAATAACATATTTTAATAAGTTTCAGAATGTAAATCTCTCACAGTTGGTAACATGTGATAAAATATGTAAATTACTACTTTACTAGACTGCCATGTTTGACATGATGTAATTTATATTGATGTAGCTACGTTTGGTGTTCTGTTAATGTTTTAATAGGTTTAGTCTTCAACTAACCCAGAACAAAAAAATATCCCATCACGACTTAAACTTAAACATGTTTCAGAAAATATGAAATTACATAAGACAAAATATTACTAGATGCATTATAGATGAAGGGATTCTGTTCAATTTAATATTCATAAAATAATTTTGTTGAGAGTAACAATCCAAAGCTGCTAAAAACACTCCGAAATTTTCAATTACGAATCCATAAATAGAACGACAAGTTTGTTACTTAATAATATCCAATTGTTAAAGTGCGTTTTATGAAAAATATCAAATAAGGGTTGACACAATTTATATAATACATTAATGTCTTTGCAATCGATCGGATTGTGATGCAATTTTACTAAATTAAAAAGTAATTACGTCAATTATTCTCCTAAATGATTATATGACTGTATATGAAATGTCATCGGCAGTTAACGGTAATGAAATCTTTCCCCAAATGAAGAATCATTGCTATTTCAATGGCAAGAGCATGTAGATAAAGTACGATCCACAAACACAGATAACCTTAAATTTCTTTTCAAGACACTGGTGAGAGCAGTCAAAACATAAACTACACACCTAAGGAAGTAGTGAATTAAGAATAGAGTACAAAAGCTTGAATCCTGGTCATTTCTAATGTAAAAAGTTGTTAGGGCTTGAATCTTGGTACAATTCATTTCCATTGCAAAGGTACACAATAAATTAACTCTATTTTGATTGTACTATATCATCATAATAGAGATATATTGATCTCCTCTTTTTGCTTGTGTTTCAAAGGCAAATACTGTAGA
>JAVFBW010153246.1:0-12099 GCA_034783835.1 Mopalia ciliata
ACAAAGCATAGTCCCCGTGCATTTATACAGTTGTAATTTATCTCGCTATGATCGCACAAATAATGCTGTATTAGCAGACATCACTACATGTAGACATTCAAAATGTCACTAGGTTTATGACCAAGCGGGTTGTATTTAAGGTGTTGCCTGTTTTAATCGAATGGTTCATGTCCAACAATAAACATAAGACAAAGGCTAATTGTATAAACACTTGTCCTATGGAAGACCAACAAAAACATTGATTTTTCAACTAAGGTAAAAATTTATTTCATGAATGACCAGATCATGAATATAGAGCTCCCTTCTTAACTTTATGGGAGCATTATATCATTGTTCACATCTGTATAAAATTCATTTGTATCATTTATAATACATGGTGTACAAAAAACATGGACTCTACAGCTACCATATTTGGGATAAAGAGTGAAGATATGACACAATTTCACATTCTCTCAACCACATTGATGATTGTTTTATAAGAAAAGAATAAATATATTTATAATGTCACTCCAACAGCTGCTCAGCCATATTAAAATCTTTTGTGACAATGACATAGTACCATAATGTTATTTCCATGCAATTTAAATATCAATAATAATTTAAGTTTTCCCAGATGAAAAAACAAAGCAGAAAAAACACAACCCAAGGAGCATATCATTCACAAAGAAAGTGTATATCAGTTCACTTATGTCACGGCCTCATAACCTGTTGATTGCTAAACCAGTATTATAACAAGAAAACAGATAATTAGGTCATTGGTTTCAAGCGGATTTCTACTGCAGTTACTGGACTCAAAACGCGGACACTGTATCCAACATAATACTGTTAATAAAAATACAGATTACTTTGCATTCAAACAACTTATAACATGGAGTAAACAGTACTTAATAGTATCATAAGGTATACAATCAGTAGTTTTCTAGACTATTTGAATTCACCTGTGTCGAGACATGGAGGTATACACACCGCATAAAAACACAGGTCAGTTTGTGCCAATGTTTGCCAGATTCTCATTCTACAGTTGTTTATTTTCAAAACAGTACATATGACATTTAAACTTTTATTTTATAGCACTTCAAAGCACTCCTCGAAATTATCACCTGTTATTGATTTCAGTTGATTGTTTCATAGAAGATTGCCATGAAAGACCAGATTGAACGGTATCAAAGAAAATATCACAAAAAAATGTTAGGGTAGACTTGTGTGGTACATGAATTCATTCTACAATTAATTAAACCACTATTTTTTATCCAACTTTCCTACCACTTTTCTTTTAAAACGTTTTTTTTTTTTCCTACTAATTATTCAGCAAACCTCGCATTGTTTCAGGGGAATGGTGGCTGACTTCCAAATCGGTAATGTTATGCTTTTCACCGGAGAGTATGATTATTGCCTTCATAGTACATTGGTAAGGGTTCTAGCGGCATCAAGCTATGATGAGGGAGACTCACCAATTATAATCAAAAAAGAAAAGAGAAAAAAAAATAAATACAAAAATCACAAATCAGTGTGAAAAACATAAAACTGCTAAGTATTTTTGCAATGGCTGCCAAATCTGAAAATTCTGACACAATAATTTGATTTGTGTTGATGGGGTAGGATTAGATCACACTGGTTAAACTAAAATAATGAATTACCTAAATTCTGTCCATTAGATTAAACATTCTGTGATTTAAAGTTTCAATAATTGCCACTTAATCCTGCATGTGGTGTTGAAGTGCAAGGACATTGTCAAGTTAATGAAACGACAGACTAGACAGAAATAATCTTCAGATTTTTATTCTCTTTGATTAATTGCAGTATAATAACAATTATAATGCTGTACTTAAAAGTATTTCACTCATATGGGTTTAGAAGATTACCCTCAAAGCAACTGGTAACAAGACAGAGTGGGACAATCAGAGAACCCAATGCATTCACAAGCATATCTGCTTCATGTTGCCTGATCTTTGGACAGTAAAGAAATTCTCTAAGTTTATTAGGTTAGACATCCTAATTAGAGTTTCTATTAACTCTTTGCCTCCGGAATATGTTTTCACACGTGGATCTATTTAGACTGCATATCCTTGTAGAAAATGTAAAGATTTTTTACGTTTGTAAAGTAATTTGGCCATAAATTTTTAAGGAGTCATAGGTATAGAAAAGTATATATTTTCTTCATCAGGAATACTTTCTCTATCTAAAAAGGTTAAAATATCGTTGCTGTTTACGGCTTGCCTGATGCAAAGAGTTAAAGCAGATTAAACTAAATAGATGTAACGGGCTATGCATTTGGATTTTACTTAAAGCAAGGCTATGAATATTAAATGGCATCTAGAATGAAACTGTTTTTTTTTAAATCAATATATGTCAAATTTTGATGAACGAATGTTTGGTGGACGATTGACCAGACTAGCAATGAAAGCTCATCAACTCAACGCTTAAAGCTTACTAATACAACATCAACAAGAGCTTTAATACTATGGAAATAATCCCTTTGTTTGAACACACCGGTCTTGTTTTTGGTGACATTTTGATTTACTGGATGGTTCTCAATAAATAAGGGATGATAACGATTGGCTTAAGGAAATCTTTTTGACTTGGTGTTTGAAGATGGAGGTTTTGTAAGGCACAAAAACAAACCAAATTTGTATACGGTAGTACAATTTTTAAGTAAATGTCTATTGATTCAATTTTTTGTGTTCCATAATAAATCTTTTCTTTTTTATTTGTTGGTGTTAAACAGCATACTGCTTGATGTTACTGCAACTTTCTTACGACTGAAATTCAGACGTTGGCAATTTGCCCCTTATCGCTTAAACTTCTGGTGACCTTCCTGTGTGGCTGATGGACATAATTTTCAACAGAAACACAAAGCAGCCTGTAATATGGGTGTTAAATAAGTTACAATGAATGGCAAGAAATAATTGAAGAAAAAACCCTTATCAAATCTTATATCAAAACAACGTTTGTTATTTAAAACATTCACAACAAAAAACAGCGGACTTGATATTTAAAATAATCTATAATATTTAAAAAGCCTGAGTTGTCAAAGAATTTTCAGGATCTTTGCCTGATTAATTTGTGTTTTATGTCGTGTTCAAGAGTATTTCACCTGTATGACAACTATGTATTTAAACAATAAGTCTTGTTTCATCTAATTTCTCAATTGTCAAATAAAGACAATAATACAATGCTCCAAACAGCCTGCCATACACTGAAGGCCCACACCAATCTGCATACACTCATTTATCAACGCCTTTTTTAATCCGCCTACTGTAGTAGCTGGTTGTCTTGGCGATTGGCAGAAACATGGTAACTGTCAACAGACTTAATTAGATCATGTCATTTAGCTTGACCAGACAGCTGCTGTTTACGTCGTATCTACGGTCATTGCCCTTTACTGACCGTTTGAAAAACAGCTTTGTCAGGAAACAGTCAAAGCCTGTAAGGAGATTTGGAGTAGAAAAGACTCACAGAAGATTTTAATTGGAGTTTTAAAAATAAACCCTGTTATGTCAAGACTTTTGTAGCAGGCATTTTTTTAATCGGAGGATTTAAAGAGAGATCTGTATATATCGACGATTAATGGATTTAACGTTGCACTCAAGGATATTTCACTTATATGATGATCAACGATAGCAGGCATTTTTTTAATCGGAGGATTTAAAGAGAGATCTGTATATATCGACGATTAATGGATTTAACGTTGTACTCAAGGATATTTCACTTATATGATGATCAACGATTAATGGGAGTACATTCTGAAAGCCTAAAGGATTTTTGTAGAGGGCTCCGGCAATAATTTTTAAACCCAACTGTGACATTATTTGCCCAACAACACAACATCACTGCATAAAATGACTGGCATGATTCCATATTGATTCAGTGCTCACTTGACTAGATATGGCTAGGTGTCCTGCTCAGATGATGTCATTACTCAAAACTTATGGCCATGTTACCCAGGATCACATGGTCTGTTTTGCTTTTACTTTAGTTACTAGCTAGATTGTAAAAATCTGTCATCATCTCTAGTAAGCCTTGCTTTTTGGTTAAAAAAAAGAATACATTTGCTCTAAAATTAAGAAATGATTCAAACTGAGAGATTAGATTCTCTGATAACTGACCTAACAATGTGAATTGAAAAAAAAAAAAATGAGAAAAAAATTCACATACCTATAATTCAGTGTTATAACAGTGGCGTTATAATGCGTAAACAACTTTTTTTTTATTTTTCAATATGCAACAGCACTTAATGTGCCAATTGTGAATAACTGTCCAGTATGTGGAATTAAATATTTATTGAAAATTCAACTTTTTTTCTCATATGATTCCTTTGAATACAGAAATCAACCAACCTTGCATTGATAAAACATTTCCTATAAATAAGAAAATAATAACTTTAGTTTACAGGAGTATTTTTCATATCTGTATTACACAATGTCATGGATAACTTATTCATATTGAGTACTGCTTGCGTTGGATAGTCGGTCATGTGATCTCAGAACATTGAAACAATTCTATTATAGTGTCCCGCATCTCAGGACATATTATCAGTGGAAGTTGGGGAATCTGACTATTGAATAATTCTGTATGCAGACAAAAAAACACAAAGGGTCATATAATTCATTATTGTTAATAAATAATTAAAACAATTCTCAGATATGCTACATCCAATAAAGATATAAGAATAGTAATAATAATATTATCATTTATTATAACAACAGTTTGATTTATAAACTGTCCATCTTTGGAATAAATACTGTAATCGTTTCTACAAAATATCAAATTCCCATTCCTTTTAACAATTTAGAGACATATGAGAGGATTGTCTCCCAATGCTGCACTTCTAACAACAAGATACTGTTTTTAGAAAAAAAGGCATTTTAAAACAATTACAATTATATACAGATATTCATTCTCCATAAAAAGTTGCATTTGTAAATGTTAGTCTTGTTTTATCTCTCAACAGCCAATCAACATCTCATTTTTAATATTTCATTAAGTATTTACACATATCACTTGTATTCAGCAGCAGCAACAACAACAACATAAGGCTGAGTAGGTAGGCCAGGAGGCAGAGTGACCCAGCCCACTCCATTAGGAGATCACATTTGAGTGAGATGAAGAAGTCTGTTGCAATTGTAACTCCGCTTTTGCCACATTGTCTGAGGTCACAAAAAGTGTGGCTGTAGGTTGTTGCTGATTGGTCAGATTAGATGCCATCGTCAACGGCAACGTGAAGGGTATTGGTATATTTTTCCCAATGTTCATTGAATTGCCTTTGAGAGGTAATGCACCGATGTTTGTGTTTGTCACACAGAAGTTATGCAGGCTGTTCGCGTGATTAGTCTGTGCGCCCGCGGTGAAGGTCACAGTCGTGGGTAGCACCGTTGGCGGATGATTAATTGAGCGATGAGAACTGTTAGCCTTGGAATTGTAGGATTTGTGACTTCCTGAATTTGAGGGACTCTGACCTGTTAACAACAAGAAATAAGACAGAAATTACTAGCTGTACATCTATAATTTGGACAACAAAAACATTACATAGTTACCTCAATTGCACGGTAGCTTTAATACAATGCCTAACCAACTATTGTTAGTTACACTGTATATCATGGCCTTACTAAGCTATAGGAAACCAATACTCTATTTTGTTCAGTTGTATGATGATCACACTCAGTTCTGTAACTCAGTTCTTTTTTTGTCTTACTGTCTGACTTGTTATTATAGAAAAAAACAAACTCCTGTCCAAGTGATTCTGTCAATAGGACAGGTAAAAAGTTAATTTCACCTGACTGACCTATAAAGGCTAGATGGGTTGTTGGGGACTCGTGTGAGATGTTTGGACTAGGTGTGCTGTTCCTGCTTGCTGGAGGGCTAGCGGTCTTTTGACTTGTGATATGATTCAAAGCAGAAAAGGAAAGGCCTTTCATATTAACAGGGGAGATCACTCCGTTTGGTGTTGGTGACGCCGCAGACACATGTGGACTAAGAGAGCCCTGAAAACACAGATATACGAAAAATGAATATTGTAATAGAATAGAGTTCATTTGACAAGCAATATAAACCAGGGTGACATGTTCCAGTTTGAACACATATCATTTAAGTGTTAAAATACTCTGGGCTTTGGAATATAGATCCGATCCCTTTTCTGTGCTCAGCTGTTAGACAGCCAAATATATTGTTTTATAAAACCATACCTTCACTAGTTCATGTTTTGCCTTCCATCAGTCAAATATATTAGACAGTGAAGCCTGAACCAGACAGTCCGAGCTTTGCAGTCCTGTCATTCACACCATATATATGGATTGCATTCCCCTAACTCTACAGCCATTCCTTTGAGATTGTATGCTGTTAACCCTTTCATATTTAAGTTTTGTCCAGGCGGCAAAATTGTGATGGTACGAAGACAATTTCTCCTGATAGACATTGGTTTGTTTGTTTGTTTGATTGGGGTTTAACTTCGTACTCAAGGGTATTTCACTTATATGACGACGGACAGAAATACAGAACATCACAAACAAATCTGCCTCCCGTTACCCTTTAGCTCTGCAAACACCAGGGCAACAGAAAGCAACCTCTTTTCTCGCCTCTTAGATCCACCAAGGAAGACGAGGGAGTATTCTGCAGGGCCATGGCCCACCGGCTTCCTCATTGGGCTGGCTATAAGGTATTTGATTATCATATAAATTGCAAATGGTCCTCTTAATGGAAAGACTTTGAACTAAATACATCCAAGACGCTAGCATCAGTATTCTGTTTAATAGTTTGTTCAGGTTCAACATCATAGTCAAGGGTATTTCAGTTATATGATCACGTGTTGCCCGCTTTACAGGAAGTGAGATTACTTGCCAAATTCAGTAGGAAACCTGGCTCTCTAGCCAGTGCTTATCACTTAAAAGTGATGTGATTGGCTTAACAATTATTTTTTTAAATATTATTTTACGACTTAATTTACCTCTGAATGAAAGGCAATACAGCCGAAAATCCCTAAATAGACAGAAACGATGCTGCTACACATTTGAACTTCAATGGGAAGTCCCATCTTTGAAGAGATGGCAATTATAATGTCGAATTTATATCAGACAACCGTTGTTTGTATGCTTCTACACCGTCCATGTCCCCGAGTTTCGTCAACACATCTATCAGCTTTAATCCACATGCCTTGGTTTTGTCTGAGGAGCCTAAAATCTTACAAGATAGGTTAAAAGCACTGATGAGTGATTGAAGGGCCTTAGTGAGATTCCCCATTCTCTCGTGGACACTACCTATCAGGAACTGGACCACTGCGTGGTCAATACAGTCTTCCATGACCACATTCTGTACACTTAATGCCTTTTGATAAGACTCCAATGCCCCAGGAAAATCTCCAATACGCTCACGTAATTCCCCTTGGCTCATGTGTATATAACGTGAAAATATATGGTCACCAATACCTAAATCAATAAACTTTAACACAGCATCGTACTCTGTGTTTGATTGCTGAGCCAGTTGAACCAATCCACTCTTAATGAAATTATTTCTGTGAACACCTGCCCTTGTCTCCATTGAAAGGCCTTTCAGAAAAAAAGCTTCTTTTTCCTCATTGTGAGACATTGCTATTTCAAAACTCTTGTCAGCCAGTTTGGCTGCTTCTTCAAAACGACCAACAACAGCCAGTGTTTTTGCTTTGGTGTGCAAAAAATATAGGTGCTGTGTTATTGGAAGGTTGACACACTTAGTTTTCAATCTGTCAGCTTCTTCCATATATTGCATTGCATCTGCAGGACTTCCTTCAACAACTCTTGCAAAGAATGCCAGAGATGTAAGCACCATGAGTTTCTCTTGAAGTTCCGAAGGTTTCAAAACATTCCAAAGGGAAATATAGGTTTCCTTGATGAGCTTATCTGGGATAGTGATGCGAACAAATTCAAGGCCATTTCTAGTTGCAAATGGTAGTGTGAGTCTTGTCAAAGATAACCGAGAAATACATAGCCGAAAACAATGAATAACGTTCTGTCTCTCAGACCAGAACTGCTGTACAGCCTGTCGACAGCACTCTTTCTGATAAAATAATAGGCAGCAATTTTGAGAAAATGTTAAGTAATACTGGCACATATCTTCTTCAGCGATTTTCCTATCTGCACTACTAACTAATGTGCAGCAAAATGAACGAAGAAGTGGATGGATTTGGTATTTCTGTTTTTCATTATCAAACATCAGCATAGAACGGTCTTCTAATGTGCGAAGCATTTTATAAGTATGGAGAAGAGTGTGCGAAGAATCGGAAGCCCCTCTGCCGCACACAGCTTCCGCGGCTTTTCTTGTGAATGATGACGGAAAAACGGAAAATGCTTTCAATGCCTTTTGCTGCTGTTCATTTAGTTTGTTAAAACAGGAATGAAAACATCGAATAAGCTGAGAGGAAGCTGGCACTCCTTCTATAGATTCTAATAATTCTACAGCCATGGTAGGTGATTGTTCCAAGGCAGTAAGCAATTCCTCGCAGTCATCTATGTTCTGTAACAATATAGAGGTAAGACAGATTGCCAAAGGTAAAAATCCGTTTATCTTGCAGAGTCGAAGAGCATTCTTTGAAGTCAGTGTAGGTACTATATTCTGCGTGAGAGAAATTCCATCTTGCTCACCAAGCGGCTTTAGTTTCTCTTCAAACGAATTGATTGTCAGAGACTTAATAGCAACTCGACTAGACAACACTACACGGACACTTGTAGAACTATGCAAAATATTCGCTAGAAATTCTGGAAACCGTCTCAAAAGAGATTCTGACAGTATATCCTCCGCATTGTCAAAAATCAATATATACACCTCATTCAAAGAGCGAAGCAAGTTACAGAGCTGTCTCGGGGTGTGTTTGAGCGGTGCCTGTTGTAGGGAAATGAGCATATCCGTGCTTAAATCCTCAATATTCTGATAACTGTTCATGTCAAAATAAAACATCTGTTCAGATGGTATGGATTTACTTTTCAAGGGCAACATCAGTTGATATTCATGACACACCGTCACCATGAGAATGGTTTTCCCGATTCCTGGCGGTCCTGTAAACATGTACAACCGCTGAGAAGTATCCTCCTCATCTGTTAACCATTGTAAGAATCTACACCGTTCATCAATGCGTCCAATCAAGGTTGTTGACATCGCCGGCAATGTCAGTGTGGTGCGAAGGGAATTATCAACTAACGACTCTCTTGCACGTACATCTGAAATCAAAGAACAGACCATAAACACAACGGATATCTAGTGGTTCTCAGAGATCAGTCTTTTTATTTGATCAAGGATATTTCACTAATGTGACAACGGATTATCCCCTTCACTCTAATTGTTGCACAATTTCGGTGGAAAACAGGGAAGAAACCTTGCAAAAACCAACCCCAGCGATTGCCGGAGCCACATCGTCTGACTGAGGGTCGACGGCGGACTCGATCAGTAAATCGAAATAGGATTAGTAAGCGCACATGCTCCCACTAAGCCGCGGGACCGGGCTCTCATAGAAGATCACATAGTTCTAGCAACAAATCATGAGTGTTACAGGATATGCACATATGGCAGTGCACGGTACAGTAAGACATAGTACCCCCTAGAACATCATTTACATCAAAGTTTTCCCATGTATTAAACTAGGTCGTGACTGAACACTTATCCTAGCCACAACACTACAAGGGAGATAACTTAGATCTGTATTAAAGCATTTAAGTTTCCATGATGATTTAAGTTTTAGTGGATGTAAAAATCTACGGCAAGTTATGTACATTTATATTTGAAATCTATTTCGTTTGTTTGATTGGTGTTTAACTTCGTACTCCAGGGTATGTCACTTATGACAACGGATTGTCCACTTCACACTGTACACAGCTTTACTGGGCTGAAACACGGGAGTAAACCTATAATGTTATAGCGTTGAAGACAGATTGAGAACAATACTCCAGTTATAGTGTTGAAGACTGATTGAGAACAACACTCCAGTTATAATGTTGAAAATAGATCAAGAACAATGCTCCAGTTATAATGTTGAAAACAGATTGATTTTGTTTGATTGGGGTTTAGTCGTACTCAAGGATATTTCACTTATGTGACCATGTGCCAGCCCAATGGGTGAAGGAAACCACCCTTGTCACCACTGGCAACAAACAAAGACAGGATGGGACCAATGCAGGACAACAACAACAGGATACAATGCAGACACCACAAACAGATCAGCTTCCTGTTCCCCTTTAGCTCTAAGAGAACCAGGGCAACATGAAGCTCCCTCCAACCACCCCAGAAAACAGATTGAGAAAAATTCTCCAGTTATAGTGCTAAGAAGATAGATTGAGAACAATACTCCAGTTATAGTGTTGAATAAGACGGATTGAGAACAATACTCCAGTTACAGTGTTGAAGAAGACAGATTGAGAACAATACTCCAGTTATAGTGTTGAATAAGACCGATTGAGAACAATACTCCAGTTACAGTGTTGAAGAAGACAGATTGAGAACAATTCTCCATTCATAGTGAAGAAGACAGATTGAGAAAAATACTCCAGTTATAGTGTTGAAGATAAATTGAGAACAATACTCCAGTTATAGTGTTGAAGACAGATTGAGAACAATACTCTTGTTATAGTGTTTAAGGAGACAGATTGAGAACAACACTCCAGTTAAAGTGTTGAAGACAGATTGAGCAAAAATACTTTAGTTATAGGGTTAATACACAGATTGAGAACAATACCCCAGTTATAATGTAAAGAAGAAAAATTTAGAACAATTCTACAGCTATAGTGTTAATGATATTTTTTTTTTGTTTGATTGGTGTCTAATGTGGTTCTCAGGGGTTATTCACTTATATGGTGACGGAGTGTCCACTTCACACTGTAAATAGCCTAAATACAGTAGAATACCAGGAGGAAACCTCGCAAAAACCACTCCTGAGATGCCAGAGCCACAGCAAATGACTCACTCATAAAGCTGATGGTGGACAGGTGGACTTGATCTGTGAACAGTAAATCAAAGCAGGTTCAGCTTATGAAGACTGATTGGAACAATACTACAGTTATAGTGTTAAGAAGACAGATTAAGAACCACAGCTTGAAACAATGTTTTTTTCCATGCCAATGGGTGACAAAGGCCAAAAATTTCTAGGGAGATGACCATCTAGAAACATCCCTCTAGTGGGTGTTGCGTAAACCCCAAACAGGCACATTAAGTTCACCATCTGGTTGGGAATAAATGCAAATCATATTTTTCACAATACATTACCCAAACCTATAGCTGTTTTGCTTTGGGTGTGAGCTCTGAAATGGAGGACAACAAGACAAAATAAATTTATTTAATGCGTCTCTCATGCTAAAGGCTATTTTGAACCAATGAAAAAAAAAAGTTATTCTGGGAGGCAGAGAAATGAAACAATAGTATTTTTGAAATAGATGGACTTCAACTAGCAGGATGTTTGTAGTTGATTTGCCCAGGTCACCCAGCTGAAGTAGATGAACAGGCTTATCAGGCAGTGCTCTCTGACGCTGTACCCTGAGTGAAGCTGTACCCTGAGTGAAGCCGGCTTTTTCAATAGGCATGTAGTCCAATCACTAGCCTACTATTACACTTTAAAACTGTTTATTATGCAAGGTTGCCACATGAATCATGTACAATAATATTCTTGCTACCGGGTACCTATAATTTGAAGAGTAAAGCGGGGGACACACATGCAATATAATCACCCAATCATGGCCACCTGATTGACAGTGAATGTCAGTGAATTCGCCAGCGAAAGTTTTCGATGGACTTGAACACACACAAACACATCTCGATGGATCCAGAGAACTGAAATACTTTTTCCATTAAAAGTGCTACAGGCAGATTGAGAACAATTCTCCAGTTACAGTGTTGAAGAAGACAGATAGAGAATAATACTCCAGTTATAGTGTTGATGACAGATTGAGAACAATTCTGAATTTATAATGTTGAAGAAAACAGGTTGAGAACAATTCTCAAGTGATAGTGTTGAAGACAGATTTAGAACAATTCTAAAGTTATAGTGTTGAAGACAGATTGAGAACAAAAGTTCCTAGGACAAAAGGCAACAGGACAAAAAAGCCAGTGGACAAAACTTCCAGGAAACAAAAAGCCCTTGGACAAAAAGTC
>JAVFBW010153257.1:1566-12099 GCA_034783835.1 Mopalia ciliata
GATTTATGACATTGCTGTGAGTTGCCTTCGGTTAACAAAGAGGTCAGTCATCAAGTTAGGTCATTATTTTTCGTACGTTTTTTATTTTTGACATTAAGGGAATTTCCCTTTTTTTCTGAGAATGACGGATCGATTAATCCTTTGCAATCACTTCACGTTTCATTTAAATCCCATTCTGTCTATGACTATTTCTGTGAAGGACATTATATATATTTCGGATGTTAAATTTAGGTTTTGTAAAACTGAAAGTAACATTTCGAATGATGTCAAAAAACGTAGGTTTGCTTGTCAAACTGAATGTAACATTTCGAATGATGTGAAAAAACGTAGGTTTGCTTGTCAAACTGAAAGTAACATTTTGAATGATGTCACAAAATATAGGTTTGCTTGTCAAACTGAAAGTAACATTTTGAATGATGTCACAAAAGATAGGTTAGCTTGTCAAACTGAAAGTAACATTTTGATTGATGTCACAAAATATAGGTTTGCTTGTCAAACTGAATGTAACATTTCGAATGATGTCACAAAACATAGGTTTCAAACTGAATGTAACATATTGATGAAACAAAACTCAAATAATTTTGACTAAGGTCAAACCAAATATCAGGTCTTTTTAAGTTAGGGTAGAGTTGTTAAGTTGTGTAACAGTGGATCGTGTCAAGGCCGTCTTTCCTTCACTTTCTAATGTTGATAACAAACAAAATAGTCCGGTTAACAAGATAAGGGGGTTAACCGACTGAAGCTATGTAAGCAAGACAGAACTCCCCGAATCCAGGTAAAGATGATAATCTCTCTCAATCGGACGCACTGAGACAGGGCCATTGAATTATGGGTGCTGGATGGCTGGTGGTTGAATGGGGCATTGGAAGTGCTGATCGAGCTCCTCTTCCCCAACCAATCGACCGACCGACCAATTAATATTTGACTTTGTGCATAACGTTATTCCACTTACATGACACTGATACACTACAATAGCGCCACTATATAAATAAGAAAAAAACAGCCAAGTATTCATTTTTTGCAAGTATATTTCTACTTGTAACATAATGACACTTCCATCAGACGGATTAACTAAATATTTACATATAAATGAAAATTTGAACGATCAATTTAATTACACTTTCGTAATGCATTTTTATGGCGGCCCAAATTTTTTTTAAAATAACCTCTTACGATTTTCACTTAATCTGCAAAATTGGGCGTACAATTTACCAATAGCTTCTAGCTTTAAATTCTTTACAAAAAATAAAGCCCATATTAATCTGCAATAACAGACACTTAGGTGATATGTTGACGGCCGTTTTATAATTTACTTTTCTTAGGATCATTAGATACAAATGAAATCGTTATAAATTACAAAACACCTTCAACTATAGTTTTGATTATATTTTTCTATATATAAATTTGAGGCGGATATCTTCGGTAAGAATGTTTGTAAAGATGATAAGCTTACGTCAGTGTGTTGTTATATATAGATCAGAATTAACTGTATATAGAGCGGTAAGAATGCGCATATAATTAATTACTCATGCGGTGGATACAATTTACCACTACCCTGGTGTACAAAATATATTTCCTGGAGATCTTTACACAGACTGAGTATCATTATACTACGAGATTAGATAATTTTATAGCTTGTAAATAGTGTGTGTGGGGTGGGGGAGGAGGGGTGTGTAAAAAATGTTTTCCTAATGTATGTAAGAACCAGCTAGGTTGTAACTGGATGAAGTGGGTTCATGCAAGTCCGATAAGACAATTTGTTTTACATTCCTATGTGTGCTTGGCGCGTTGTTTAACTGTGCCATCCAAGCCAAAAAACATAAATTGTCAATTGTCAATTAGCCGAGTTTGCATTTAACTGTACTGTTCAGATTTATTCTAGACTCGTCGGAAGGCAACTTCTATTTGTGGACTTGAATTGACACTTATCTGGAGACCTGTGCTGAGAAGAGCAGATTTATGGTCCATAGAAGGGTATAAATGTTACATCGATAGCACATCGGTACTTGTGCGAAATGATGAAGCCACCACAGGTGGGTTATGGGGAAAATAAAATTAGGGAAAACCGGAAATTCAGACAATTCCGCGTGCCAAAGTACGATAGGGCCTCAATGAAAAGCACCCACAAAATATATGACTACATTCCCTAGTGAGATTCTACCCTAATACATCGATCAGGCTATGCAGAACTACTCGTACGTTTATCGACACCATGCCGTACAATGGGGACAGCTTACAACTTTTAATTTGTACTATCAATTCACACACACAAATCATCTTGTTTGCGCTTGGCAGTGCTTAACGTTTCATTCTTTTTAAAACTTTTACAAGAAAAAAAATTAGTGCAATAAACAGGAAGAATGAAGTTCCAGTGAAAAACAAATGGTTTATCTTGTAGCTTATTTCGCCGAATAGTTCATAATATGAAAATTAATACTTTTACTATTAAAAAACGGCTTTATTTTCAATTTAATACTATCTCAGTTTGAACACATTCCAGTTGAGAACCGTTCAGAAATCAATGAATGAAGCTAAGCACATAATTATATACATTTTTTTTTGGTACAAGGCAGATGGTGGGCATTTAGTTGGGTGAAATGTTGCATGAATCTAGGGTAGTATGTTTTTTCCGGGTCTTATCTGTTAAAGTTGAGAAAGTGTCTCCCCAAAGTTACGAAAATAGTATACCTTTTCACCCTTCTAAAAGACACTGAAAACTCCAGCTCAATCAATTTGACGATACTGTGCAGTTCCTTTCTATACCAGGTATTATCTCTCTTTTTTAAATGATGTCAGTTCATTATTTGATATTTTTCGGTCCCAAATTCGTTTCTGTGAGTTAGTTATGGAATATTGTGGTATTTCTCTTATTTGTTATTTCATATCTGTTCCTAAAATATGGTAAATTCGTTTACATCTGTTGCTTAAAATATTGTTTGTTTGGTCATTTTGCGTCAAATTGTAAATGTATTTGTTTTATCAGACGTGACCCTGTGGTGACAGCTGTTTAAGGTGAGTGTTCCAGTAGAGGAAAGTTCGGTTAATATTTGACAGCCTGCAGAACAACAGATACCCGATCTTATTGGAGAGAAAGGCAATACAACAGAGTATGCCATAAAAGGTGAGACTTTAATATATGATGCAGAGAAAGAAAATTTCCACTGCCTACACCGACATTGAAACTTTGGTCTTTATCAGGATGAAAGGTCAAAACGACTGAGGTGGTTGGTTGGTTATTCGGTGCCATTGGCGCATGCAGCCTATTCAAATGATCAATATATCTAATTATATAGTTTGATTTATGAAAAATATTATGTCTTTATTTCGCAGGTCACATTTCAGTACAGTCAATGCCTGGCTAAAATAATATCCCCAGTTACATGTGCCAGAACTTATGGTCAATTTTTGAATGCATAACTCTGACTGAGCACTAGGTTTAAAGGGAAATACCTCAATTTAGTATGTTTATTGCATATTTTCAAAGACAACCATCTGCATTGCACTTGCAATCAAATTAGCAAAGCTGTTTATGCGTTAATTTAAAAAAACAGAACTGACGTCATTGTTCGAAAACACGGTAGTTCGAAATCACCTAGTCGAGACTGTTTCCCTATTTCTTGCACTGGTGAAAACTTTCACATTTAACAGATAGTGAGGGTTTCTTCAACAAGCGAAACAACAACAAATAACCGCTTGTACATATCAACCTGGTACAACAAAAGTTTTTTAAAAACGGCATGCCAGCTGAAAACATACTATTTTGATATGTATACAACATATCCAGACAGTTAAAAAAAAACAGGTATTTTAAAATATGTTATGTAGGTCAGCAACTTTAACAATTTAGGAATGATTAAACTTTTATCTTTATAATTTGTCTGTCTGTTTGTTTGATTGGGGTGGCTCAGGTTAACGTTTCTTTAAAACAAAATGAATTGGATTAAGCCACATAGGTAAAGCAATGAGGTAAGCCGGTTTTAATCAAATAGCTTCGATCAACACTGATTGTTGTTTGTGAATAATCAGTACAAGTATATATAGGAGTGGTGGGGGGCTGGTATTGTGGTTATATAAGCAAAGTCCGCTAGATATAGCTTGTTTTGCTTTAATCATAGCATGCTTGAATTCGCATGTAAAACAACCACTACACTTACTCAATGAATCTGGGGACTGTGATCTTTTTGTTGATTTTTTTTAAATCGCACTTCTGAAGATTTTGAATTAAGTTGCTAGACATTATTGTGAGCAGAGCAGATAACACATGTTGCATCGTGTGATATTCTTATGTAAATATATTTGATAGCTATACACCCTGCAGATGTCACTGTGTCTGTAACAAGATTTTTATACTGACATATCAGAGAAAAAATAAACTAGTACATATAGGAGTCAGATGATGTTAGAATTTTTTACCATGTCCATGGTTGGAAACACACTCGTACATTTGAAAAAGCTCGGCGAAACTGAGAACTCCTGAAAAGAATATGTGTTCAGAAAACCACAGCTATACGAACTACATCGTTATCGACACGAAAGGTATAACATGCTACAGATAAGACAAATGATGATTAGTTTTTTTAAGTTAAACATTAATAATACAACTCGTGTTTGACCTGTAAGCAGCAGCGCAAGATTATAAAGCTGTCTAACTGCTCAAAAGTAATTAACATCCTCTTATGTGAGAGATGTTTGGGAACTATACATACAGGAGATAGCTCTATCACTACCTGGCTTATTTGGCAAGATCATGCCTCTATACAATCGCAATGTTCGGTTCTCGTAATTGGCTCTAGCCTGGAATCTAGCGTCGGTGTTAATCATCTCCAATGTTTTGACTAATGTATAAGAAAAACGCCTTTGTAAAACGGGTACGTTACATCATTCTAAACACAAAAAAATAGTTCAAAATGTTCTAGGCTCAATGATCATCTTAGAAACTGGGTTTCAAGGATTGTTTTTGAATACTGGAATTAATAGATGCCTTATATGTGTTGATTTTTTAAACGTATGTCCGAAAACTAGTTCGGACACTAACATAGGTGATTCGCTGGGGTTTATACCCTTGTTGATATTTTTCGAAGCTTACCATGCTTTATATATAATTTAACCTCAAACTTGACAATAACACCGAAATAAGAAACTTTTATCAAATTTATAAATTATTTCTTATGTAAGTTTGTGTTATTTGTTTCTTATTTCAAGTTGACACAATAATAACCATGACAGCTTCTGTGACGAGCGTGTTGACTAATTGCGTTTTCTATAGTTTAGTGTATCTCACTACACTCAGCACAGGTAAGTCTCTGTTTAATTACCTACCATTTGCGTGTATACGTTTATATAGACTCAATTGCTATCGATTTATGAAGTATAAAAAAAAACAAGAAATGAAATAACATTCTCAAAAAATATTTTGTCAGATAAAAACATTTTTTATTTAAACACATAACTTGTGGACATTTAAATGACAACAAGAGTATATGGTCTTAACACCGTGCTTAGGCTATTTCACGTATAGAGAGGCCATGTACTTCCAAAGTAAGCACTAATGCACTTACACTGGGACTTATTAGATACTAATGATTTTCTGGAAAATGAGTGATTCTCCATTGGTGACAAAATAAATACGCTTCAATTGTGTGTCTTAATCCAAAGGGCCTACTTCTTCTGGACAAATAAAATTTAAAAAAAAAATTTTCTCAAAAGCATTAAGCCCAGATAGAAAAACAAACAACTAACAAAGTTTTTTTTTAAACAGGTGAGCCGTTGGCGGCCTCGACTCCCATCTATCCGTACTCACTAGGATACAAGGCTGGTGAGTTCCAAGGGGATTTATATGACGGGGAGCCAGAGGGGACCATCGTCGCTGTTAAATCAACTCTTGGGGATCAAAACTATTACCAGTTAAACCTAGGAGTTGAAGTCCGTCCAGTGCCTCATCATCAACAATGGGCGAATCCATTCTATACATCAAAGACGGCAAAAGAAGACAGCAATAGAACTGAAATTCCAAATCAGCTGGGATTTGTCATAATGGGATCTTCCAAATTCATGATAAATAAATACGGTGATATTATTGTTCGAGAAAGTACTGAAAACTACGGACCACATTCTATTATATATTTCTGTGTAAGTCATTTTCCGTTTTTTGTTTAGTATATTGGCAGCAAAGTTTTGTAATTTTTGGGATGGCGCTTTTTTAATGTGAACAGATTCTAGTTTAGTTTATATCACCAACAGTAAATTTAAGCCACGCATAGCACTTAACCAGCCAGGCTTCTACCGGCCTTTAAGTGTTTTTCTCCCAACACAGCACAAAATTAGTAAATCTGTGTAGAAGTTCTATAATACGCAAGATTGTTTCTTTGTTTGTTTGATTGGGGATTAACGTCGTATTCAAGGGTATTTCACTTATATGACGACGTGCCAGCCAAATGGGTGAAGGAAACCACCCTCGACACCACTATCAACAAACAAAGACAGGACGGGACAAAAACAGAACGACAACAACAAGACGCAATACAGACACCATAAACAGATCGGCTTCCCGTTTCCCTTTAGCTCTGAGAGCACCAGGGCAACATGAAGCTCTCTCCAACCGCCCGCATAGTATACGCAAGAGGAAGCGGTAACGTCTATTTTTGGTGGCTTAATCGCCTATTAAGCGGACATTGTAGTTTATATGAACTAAAATAAACTTTTAAATAATATGAAATGAACAACACACACAAAATTTAACATTTATCCTTATTTATAAGGATTTATTACAGTAAGGGGAGGGGGAATTGTAACCGGGAGAACCGCAGCTTTTGTATTTTTTGCCTATATCTCCGATCTTAAGTCCGATATCACAGTTTACAAACAATCTTCCATGAATTATTGCAGAAAAGTTTGTTCCACAAAACAATAAAGAAATATGTATATAAACATTAACTAGAGTATAGTAGGTCCCAATTTGTCCATATTGTATTGAAAGTTTCGAGGTCGTTTTTTGTGCACATACATTCTATAATATTTATATATTCCCGGATTTTATATTTTAATTGAAACAAATACAGACTAATAACACGACATTGGTTTTTAATGTATATGGTATCTTGAATAATAATAGACATAAATCGGTTTACAGAAGTCATAACTGCATGGTTTGCCTTAAATAAAGTCATTCTTTGATAAAGGACAGTTCCTGTGCTGTAATAATCCTTTCAGATAGAGATTTCCTTTCACGTTTTCTACTCAAGACGGCCATAAAACAAATGGTAAATAGTTTAACAAGCAGAGTGAGAGAAATTGAAGATATCGTCCTGTTTTATTGTCACCTTCAACGATAGGTTGTTAGTTGTAATTGTTGGGTTTCACCTATTTCTTCTGCATATAGATCCATTTGACTGCACATTTCGGATTGTTTTATTTTGGGAATAATATCAGATGCATAGCTATATTGCGCTATTAATACCTCAATAATACACCAAGTCGCTCGTTTTGAATTTTATAAGTAACGATAGAATAGCATCATATAACACGATATACATCTTTATCATGGTTCTTATACCCAGAAATACAAGAAAAAATAATTTTTTTCCTCAATGTATGAAGGAATGTCTAGAATTTCATAACATTAACATTTGGATAAAAAACATACACCGTTTCCAAATCATTCTGTGTAGACTTTTGGTTAAATTTTGACAAAACTTTCCTAATACTGACAAATCTTAGTATGCCCGTAATACATATCATCTATATATTTAAAAATATATATATATATATTCTATTGACATTTTTCTAAACTCCTCAGGTGGTATTGGTGCATAAGGAAGACGGTACAATCGTCTCCAATCCCTTAAGTTTCATCGTCGAGATCATTGCCAGTCCTCATCCAGTCGGCTACAACAAGAACGCGTTGAAAGCCGGTATTCTGGTTTTGCTGATCATCTCGCTGGGTACAGTGACCGTCCTTGCTATGTCATGTCGAAGATGGCGATTTCCAGAAATGAAAAAAGAACGCAGTATTAATGGATCGGTGAAAGATGAAGATGTGGCAAATACTAACTGGAAGGATCATTACCACATTAAAGTAGAAGATCTTATTTTAGAAAATGACTCTGATAGTCAAAAACTTGAATCGACAAGTGGATCACCGAGGAGAAAATCTTCAATTATTAGGTCAGACTCGTGTGTGTCTACTCTATCATGGTTACGCCTCCATTTTGAAGAAGGTTCAGACCGGGTATATTCTTCCGGTGATAAAAGTTTAGCTGACATTCCTGAATCTGATGGCGAACCCGTTATACCGTTCAATATTATCAAAGACGAGGAGACTTATTCTCACAATTCAAATAGTTTAAGTGAGATATATTGTCCCCGTCAAAAAAATAATTGTGGTGCTTGTCAACCGAACGAAATAGGGACCGACTTTATAGACAGACCCCTCAATAATTACAAATCGCCCTATACTTACACAGACGACCAACAGGTAAAACCGTCAAATGTCAACAATCTAACTGATGGTACTCCACAGATGATGAGAAGGTGTTTACCTGAAAATTGTTCTTTAAATCAGCAAAACCCTACCTGCTCTATTACTGACCAAAGTATGCATAGCAAAGAATCGCCGAATAAAAGTATACTGAAAAAATGTAGCAAGGATTCAGATAAAAGAAGAAAACATTCTCATCCCCATTATCATCATCATCACCTCATAGATATATAATTATTTTAAACTTTGTATATGTTGGATTTTACCCAAAGCTAATGCCAGTTACATTTTAATATAATTTGAACAAATCGTATTCATGGAAATGGATAACTTACTTGTTAGTTTGATAGCCTCTTGTTTTGGAGTTTACACTCTACATTACGGTAATTTTACACGCCGAGCGGCGTCGCCATGAGGTGGGGTGAGGGGTATAAACCTCTATCCACCTCCCCCATCCTCCTATCCAAAAACCTTTAATAAAATAATTATCCATCGTTAAGACTGCTGTTCAAATGTCATGCCATTGTGAGCTCGTTTCTGTCCTTTTTTAATGGAGCAGGTCTTTTTTGTTTTAAGTAAAGACGTATCATGTATTATATATATTCAATATTTTGTGTTATAACGTCATTTAGGCTATGTATACAACTTCAAGACTGCTATAGATTATTGGATCGGATCGGAGTCGGATTACTGGCTTGTCATTAGGCTGTAATTTTACTGTCATTAGAAGGGTATCGCTTTTGTAAACGTCTCAATGATTTTTTTTTATATGTGTTGGACCACTCTTTAGTTAATTCCATGAATCTTAACAAATGTATTCAATTATCGAAATCACACCCTGGATATTCCAATGTAAAAACAGCAGTAACGACACTCTCAATGAATTAATCATTATAAATTTTGTTTGAGTCCTTTGTATATGATTTCCCTTATAGATCGATATAAGATTCTAATTGTGCAAAGTGATGAATAGTGATGTAGAATTTCTGAAGGCCTTCACCCTTGTCCTTTAATTAAGTGCGACTTGATGTGACGGTATAACTGATCATACTAAAATCACTCACCAAATTGCAATGCCACAATTACTTAAGATTAAGGGATCCTCGATTTCAGAGCTTCCCAAGCCTGGCAGAACCTGGACCGTCGCCTACTAATTGTCATAAACAATGAAACAATAAAAACGAAATGATAAGCTCAATCTGGTCAGCCATCTTTTACGCGAATGATCTGTCCTGTAGTTCTGTTTACTGCGTGGTAACTGATTGACCGCTTCATTCCATAGTCATTTAATAAAAACGCAACTGACACTTCAAATAAAGGGCAAGGGGATGATTACTGAAACTTGTAATGCTAAACTTTTTAGCTATGAAGCGAATATGAGATGGCACCTTACTGTTCCAACACGTGAACGTTGGATTGAATATGACAAGAATATGCTAAAATGAAAGCAGTATTCAGTGATGATTGTATGTAATCCCCCATAATCGTTCAAAACGCACCTCCGACGATTAAGGACTCAAAACTCCTGGGACCCAGGCGTCCCCTTGAGCCTCGCCTTAATTATAATGGGATCATAGCACAATTTGACGATATTTACTTTCAACAATATATATTACCACGATGTAGACGAATAATCAATCAATGACAATAATGTACACGCAAGAATAGATGTAATGCTTTTATTGCAATAACAGTACTCCGCACTTAAATATACACATACCCACTGCCCGTGATTATACCAAGGACTTTGCCTGGCACAAATGTATATACGATCGGTCGGTGCTTATTTATTTAAAGTTCAAAAACAGATAAGCAGTGTGGTTCTATTTTATCTGCAGCCACGTGCAGTCGTATAAAAACGCATTAAAATCTCCTGTGTGAGTAGTTGACAATAACCTGCCCTGGTGCGGAGACGACAGGCTGAAAAGACGCCACGACGAGGGAATAATAATATTAGTTATTGACGTTTTTCGAAGGGTGTACGGACTTTTATGACCGTCCTGCAATCTCGTACGCCCTGAGCCGCAGTACGGTCATAAAAGTACGTACACCCTGAG
>JAVFBW010153268.1:0-21722 GCA_034783835.1 Mopalia ciliata
GAAAATTGACCACATGTTCACGCCACAGCATAGCTGAAATACCGCTGAATGTGGCGTAAAACACCAAGCAATCAATCCTATGAACATTGTAATGTCAGGCTGGCCAGACTCTCGAGACAATGTACCTGTATGTAATCGAAAATTTTGGAATTTTCGGGATAAAATAACAGCACAGGGTTCCAACTGCCATGCGGCCTCAGATGTTAGCTAGAATTCATTGTAGTCATTTAGGTCAGGATGCGTATATTCGTCCGGCTACAGATGTCCTATACTGGTCATCAATGTGTGGGGAAATCAAAGCTAAAGTTAAGCCATGTAGTATTTGTGCTGAGTTTCAAAACAAGCAGAGAAAAGAACCACTCATGACAGGTAAAATCCCTGATCTACCGTGGTCGAAGACGTGTTTCATTTATACGGGCAGAACTATCCAGTGACTGTTGATTACTACAGTGACTATGTTGAAGTAGATACTCTGAACGATACATCAGCTAATTCAGTGATTGCTGTTACAAAATCACATTTTGCTAGGCATGGTATAGCTGACATGGTGACTGATAATGACCCTCAATATATAAGTGCCGAATTTGCCAACTTTGTAAAGCAATATGAATTTGTCCACTCCACAAGTTCTCCTTATCACAGTCAGTAAAGGTAAGGCAGAATCTGCAGTTAAAATCGCTAAGAAACTGTTGAAGAAATCTAAAAGTAGTAAGACTGACTCTCAATTAACATTATTATAGTGGAGAAACACACCAAGTGAAGATGGATTTAGTCCTATTCAAAAGCTCATGTCGAGACATACAAAAACTATTATCCCTACAACAAGAGCATTGCTGACGCCTAAAACATTGCACAGTGTCGCTGAGAACATTAAAGTTAAGAGGAAAATTACTGAGTCATATTATGACAGAAATGCTAAGCCGCTGCCTGATCTTGAGATTGGTGAAACTGTTCGTTTACAACCATTAGATCCTTAAAAAAAACATGGTCTAAAGGTTCCTGTGTAGCTAGAGTAGGTGATCGTTCATATATAGTAGAATCTGTAGGTACTATGTACAGGAGAAACAGGAAATTTATTCGTCAGGACCGTAGTGACAATAAATACGTTGACAAGAAGTCTTTAGACATACGTGTTGAATCCAGCAGTGTTCCAGAGGAAATTACTCCAGTTAAGCAGGTCGATAATCCTACAGTTATTAATCCGACCTCTTCAGCGATTATCACTCGATGTGGTCGAAAGAGTGTTTTTTCTGCAACATACACAAATTTTGTGTGAACTGTGTTTAAATGATACTCGTAATATTGATGCTATATCAATATTGAATTGGAAAACTTTTAAAGTTAAAATAAGTAATTCTGAAACGTTAATTCAGTTTCGTCCGTACAATTTTTGACACTTTGACGATAAGCAGGTTGTGGATTTATTTGCATTCAGTTTTCTAAGCTAAAGTAAGCTTTAACGTTTATCATTGTACTGTGTTAAACTTTTCTTTTAGAAAAGGGGAGATGTTATAGACAGGAACTTTAGTTAACCAATATGGATTACCTCCCCTTAACCACGAGCTGTTCATGTTGTGTTTATACTCTTACTGAAGTAAAGCCGAGATGCGCTTGTAACTTCGAGATGCTAGATTCATCGTTTATTCATATCAATAACTAGGAAGACCACTCGAAATAACACACACCAACTCCAACGTGCACAGGCATGTAGTTCGTGCGAGCATACATCAAGGATAAAGCATGTTTCTTGTGTTCCTAGTCACGTGACCTTATGAGACACGTGCACTTGAACCCACGTTAGCACAGTAGAGTGACATCTCGGGAAAACAAATTCTTATAGTAAATCATCCGTTGATTTGCAATGCCACGACTGTAAAACATTCAACTTGAACGTGCCATTGGCATGCTGAATACAGGAACGTCGGTCACTGACATTGCCAGGTTAATGGGATGTAGTCGACGGACTATCCATGGCCTTCGGACACGTCTCCAACAAACTGGCACCTCAGCAGACCGACCTTGTTCGGGTAGACCACGTGTGACGACACATGCAGAAGACCGACAAATCGTCTTGCGTCATTTGCGTAATCGATTTCTCACTGAAACGTCCACTAGGAATGAATTGTTTTGAGGTCGTGTGACTGTCCACACCATACGTAATCCCCTGACCACTGCTCGTCTCTGTGCACGCCGGCCATATCATGGGCCAATTTTAACCCAATTTCACCGACATCAACGGCTTCTCTGGGCATAACGAAATCTGAGATGGACTTGATTGGAATAGGGTCGTTTTTAGTGACGAATCCAGATTCAATTTGCACTTGGCTGATGGGAGAGTTGAGTTTGGAGGAGACGCGGTGAACGGAACGCCCAATGTTGTGTGCAGGAAGTGAACCGTTTTGGGGGCGGTAGTGTTATGGTTTGGGAGTGCCTTTAATTGTCCTGCCCGTTCCCGACTGATGGTCGTTCAAAGAAACCTAACTGCTGCAGGATACAGAGATCAAGTGCTCATTCCAGAGCTTTTTGTCCAGGTCTGACATTCCAACACGATAATGCCAGGCCTCATACGGCCAATTTAACACGGATTTTCTTAGGAATGCTGGCATCAATGTCATGGAGTGGCCCTCAAGCTCAATGTTGGTTCAATTATGGCGATGCATCCCCCAAGCTTTGTTCAGACCCATATAATTCAATCCATGAGGAGACGTTGCGTCGCAGTTGTGAACTCTCATGGAGGGCATGTATACGCGCTATTGACATACTTTCACCAACATTTAACTTACCATTTTTATTCTCTTACCGTTGCATTTCCGGTGGAACTGGTTACATTATGAACATGATTTTTATGGTACACCGCCCTTAATGGTTACAAAATGGAATTTAATCATTATGTAAAACCACTTTTCTTGTATGTTCAACTTATCGACATCCAAACGAGTGTGAAGATTCTTTTTTGGCTGATTATAAAACGCTACTGATAAGTTTAATCATTCTTAAACGAATTTTTTCCCCCATTTTATGTTGACCTACATAACACATCTGTTTAAAATGTGATTAGAATGACAGCCCTCCTTGTGACTTCTTGGTAAAACACTGATCGCGCGGGTTTATCCCTACGTTCCCAGTCTGTGTCGAAAAACTGGATAGTAGTTGATGGTCACAAAATGTTCCACAGTAGCATGTCATACGTATATCAGAGCTGAACTGAAGCAATTTTATTGCACGAAAACGTGTATAGTTTATCGCCGGATGATTTGTGCGCATGCGTAGAATTGAACACAAGTACTCCTCGGTTTTATACCAAAACAACACGTCCATCTAGCTGGTTTTCTTGGGTAAAATCATATTTGAATAAAACAACGTCCCTTTCTGATATGAGACTTGTTGCAAAATGATGCAAAGTCCTCTGTAAGCAATTTAATAATAATGTTGATGCAATGACGTCATCATATCAACACAAGAATAGCCTTCAGAAGTAAACAATAATCACGTGAATAACTCTGACGAACATAAATACATGCGAGTTGTTCCCCGTGAAATGAACCGCTTCACATCCGAGATTATTTACGGTACCGAAATGGCGGAGTGATGATCCGACATGATCACGTTAGCTGAAATGTCACGCGATTTAGTAGATTGGTAAAATAGCATGTGTTCTCACACTTTTCGTTGAGATATCGGGGTTGCGATGTCAGTACATAGACATCTCTGCCGTTACCAACAAGACTTTAAAGGTCATGAGTTCATTTCAGCTGGTCACACCTGGGATACTAAATAAAATAAGATAATTAGCACATTTATATTCATTGTTAATTTTCAAATGACTACCTCGCCGTCAACGACTATTAACAAGCTTGACAATTCACAAAGGCACCCTTTTTTCAAGTTTCTTTTTTCGCTCTAAAGTATCGATAAAATAATATAAATAAATACACAAAATAAATAAAATAATTTATCCATAAAATCGATAAAATACATAAGGTAATTGAAACTTAAATATTAATAACGTTTTATCAATAAAACAAAATACAGACAAAAAGGTTAATAGGCTCATTGGATACCAAACGGCAGTGACAGTGACGTTGCAGCTATATTTTCATTCAGATAGCATTGCTTTTGGTGATCGTAATTAACACGCGGACAGTTTAGCAATATAGAAAGAAGCTGCAGATCATGAATACGTTTGGAGACATCTGTTACAAATCGTAACTAGAGCCTCAATTAATTCGTTTCGTCTTGCTTAGCTCCGGTTCATTAAAATAAAAAAGTTAAGAAAATTGTGGATTCTGAGATTCGTAGGCCCACCAAGTCGAACCCACGACCGGCAGACTGAGGCATCAAATTGCGATCAGAAAATGCCGCTCACCCAGCCTAACTTGTGTGGCCTCCTAAATTCCCTTAGGGCAGTTAACTATTAAAACCACGATGTTAAATCTTTAACACGAGAAATCTAAAAGCGTTCTTAGATTCCCTGCACTCACAGGATCTAAAACAATGTTGTTTATTGTTTGTTGATGTTTTGTACATGTTGAGGTATTCTATTTTAAATCTGTAAAAGTCGTCGCCGAGGAAAACAAACTTTTTGAGATCATTTATTATTAGAGCCGGGCTAAATATCAATTGTATTACATAACATCCTAAAACATCAAAAATTGGACAAGACTCTTGTTTATGGAAAGGGATTTCCCCTAAAATGTGTGTCTGAACGTGAGTTAGGCTATACAGGTACGTCGTTTGAAGACATTCTAATCCGATATCTCGACAGGCTCGTGCAGGTAAATTGTCGGTGGGTGTGTTGAGAAGTGTAAATTGTTTCAGCCTACCGAGTTTAGAACATATGAGCTTTACACCTACATTATTAGTTTTGGGTAGTCGTAAACGCATTAAGACGCCAGGGGCGCCGGTGCATTAAATGGAGACACTGGGTTCTACCTTAACCAGAGATGTTTTGCTCCAACATTACACTTCGTCAATATATATAGTTTGCATACGCTTTAAAACAGACCATTGGCATCATCATATGCCAGTAGTGTATTCACGCTCGTCAACCAGATCACCGTTATCACGGTGTTCTGTTAGCTAATCACCAAAACGCTTGTCGTAGAACGTCATTTCCGGTTATGAGAGACACTAGTGCGTCACTAGCCGATATTGTATCAGTGCCATCTAACTGCAAAATCAAGCATCCTCCTTTCAAATCCATGTCACTAACTTTGTTGGACGAGACGAGAAAACCTGCAGGGATGAAACATTTTGCTTTGCACAACACATAGTACACTGTTAGAATATATGACTATAATGAAACCCTTTAAGGTTCTTCAGCCATGGATCTGGTAGAACATTTTGTATTTCTGGATGGAACCCTCACAGCAACTGCTCTTAGTATTTCTCCCTTTCTTGTTTCGAATATCGTTTTTGTCTTAATGGTTCCATATTAGAACCATTCTCTTTTCTTGAGAACAATCGAAGAATCATTATTTCTAAGATTGTAGTCAATTTGCAGAAACGGGCAAATCGAAATACATGGTTTGAATGTCTTCAGGTGGCATTCGAGGGGTATTAAGTCCAGTTAACAAGATTGTTCAGCCATTCTAGTCTTTATTCGATCAACTGTCGTTCGTTCGTTCATTGATACGTATATTCGTTGATTTATTCAGTACAATACGAAATTACGTAAAGCAATGTTCTGGGCGTTACAGCAATAGAATTTATAATCTAACGCTATTTAGCGCAAAATAACAGATTGAACGAAGGAATACTATCCTAGTTATAGCACTTTACTCTTTTAAAATAAAAACGTATTTAAAAGACTGTTCACAACAGGTCAAGCACGAAATTAGAAGAAAAAACTAAGGTATTTAAGAGATTACACGAAATTCCACTTTTCAAATTTGACAGTAAAAAGCTCAATTGCTTTACTTTGAATTCTTAAAAAAAACATTTACGCGAATTCCGATTATAAAAAAACACTAAGCAAAGATCCTGTTCCAAGTAACCGATAAAGTGAAATACTCCGGATAGACTATGGTTGTCTCCGAAATTTAACATTTTATGTTCACAATGACATATTTTAAATGGGCTATGAAAGAGTATTTCAAAAGAAATCAATTGATCGTTTCATTAGCAATCTGGTGGACCTCGCAAGATACTCGTTACTATGGTATGGTGGCCGTCAAGAAAATGTTTGGGCCCCAGGGCAAAAGGAAATTTTTGCCCCCATTCCCTTCAAGGGTCCGCTGTATGCCATTAGTGGGGGCCCCTTCCGGAAATCTGGGGCTACATGTGGGTCCCGGGGCGGACTGGTGTCTGGCACTGCGCGGGGTGATGAAACCGCAGTATTAAGGACCTTACAAGTTGTAGCTGATTGCAACATTTTTGTAACTTTTTATAGTTTGCAGTAAAATTTATTCAGCTTAAAATGCATATACAATATACGACAAAGAGGACACAATGACGACTAGTACTTTCTTTTAAAAATAAAAAGAAGATATAGTGTAGAAAATGCATGTTTTATTGATCTATTGACGTCATTTCCACACCTTCCATACTTAACAAATAACAATACTCACATATACACGAGATAAATAAATACTACTTGAATAGCTTAACACAATAATGACCGTTCAATAATAAGTAAAGAAGATAAACAAATATTGTCATAGTTATTATTATTTTATCAATTTTGTAAAGCATTGTGATCGCTATATGATTGGTTTAAATGCTGTGGCATATTAAATAATACAACTTTGGTGAGGTCGGCTGATATAATTCGCATTATAAATGAACACACCTAAAAAGGTTTCATACCAATTCCTTTGTACTTGTGAGCTGCTCACAAAATCCCCATTGTTCGAGTGACAGGTTGCACAAACACAAGACACAATAGAAAGACGCCACAGACAGATCAAGGTTTTGTTGTCCTTTGCTCAGAGCAACATGGCAAGAGAAAGTTCTGCCAAATCGAAGAGAGAACGTGGTCAGCGATTTTACAAAAAGATAGCAGCAGTAAAATGATAACAGTTGAGTACAGGAAGACGGAAAATTATTTTTCTTTTAAGTGAGACAAAAAAACATTTTCGTTATGTTGTTCATATGGCAGCCCACGTGAATGCACGAGTAAGATACAAGTGAGCTGCAAATCTATAACCTGCCAAATCAAGGATGACGTTCTGTACAACCTTTTCAAAACCACATTGCGTCGTCTCATTTAGAGTTGACATGACCTTACTGCAAACAATTTTGCGTGCCAGTATGAAAGGCCATTTCCTTAATCGTTAAATAGAAAGCAAGCTGATACACGGTTATCGTTGGTGAGTTAAGTACATGCACATGCTACATGTAAACAAAACGTATCGTAGCCTACCTTTCGCGAACTTCAACGTATATGATGTGACGGACACGTGATTAAGTATATATAGTTTACCATTCATCTCGTATCCATCGTGATTTCCCCTTAGATGAGTGGCATGCTCTTAGTTACAATAGGTTTTGAAGAACCGTTTGTTAAGAGGCCATGCATCTGTAGGACTACCAAAGGGTCCATAGGATAATGTCAACCTAGGACAACACGGCAGTCCCGTTAGATTCTGGATTTCACAACAACTCCACTTTTTGCAACTCTATTCCATAATTGTTAAATCTTCTAGAAACCTCATAGTGAAATGCAAACGTAACATATCAACACGGGTTTCAAGTTATTGTAGTCACAATACATAATGCTACTTTACAATCATTAGGCCAATGAAGATTACAATAGACTACAGGCTACCAACCAACCGGTAAGGAAAATGGATGAAACGTTGAGTCCAATGTTAGATTTATTATAAGAACCCTATACTGAAATATTACTATAGCTTATCGGCAAAACAGATCCATATTTACAAACTTGTGTGTTCACGTTGAAGACAACATTTTTACAACAACGGGTGGCCCAGCCATGGACGTAGCTCTGTACAGTGGATTGGCTACAACATAAATTCAGATCGGGATTATAGAGTTCAGTGCCACAACACAAGCTCGGGGCTCCAAAGTTTATCGGGTGAACCTTACCATTGCAACACTGTTGTGTTTTCGTATTGTATTGACCTTGGCCACAGCATGCTGTGAATTGTCCAAAGAGTGCGTTCTGAACTGGGAATAACATGGCAGAATTACCAGAGGAGTCGCAACAAACTTGGGTGGACGGATTGAATAGGTTCACGCCACAACAAGCTTGTGTATCTGGACTCGTGATGAACAGGTTTGTGCCACCACAACACACTTGTGATGTTTTATCGTATACTGAAAACCCACAGCACGCTGAATTTGCTGTTTTGTCAAAGATATTTGAGCCACAACAAATTTGTTTCCGTAAGTTGTACACCTGTCCAGCGCAACAGGAGTGGGAAATTTCTGGGAAATTGTACACCATTCCACTACAACATGTCTGCCTTTTCTTGTCGTACACGGTGCTGCCACAACAGCTATAGAGTACAGGGGACGCATTGTAAGCAAAGAAACCACAGCACATTTGAGTGTCCTTATCGTAAACGGTATGCTGTCCACAACAGGATACTGGTCTCTCGAAAACTTGACCTCCACATGTTAACTGTCGTCGAATACTGAACGGCAACATACTGGCATATGCGGTAAAGAACTGTTCTGGACATATTCTACTACCACAGCAAGTATCAGCATCATTCGTGCCTCTGTTGAGCAGCTTACCACTGCAACAGATCTGTTGTGCTTTAGTGTATATACGTCCTTTACAGCAGCCGTGCGTTTGAGGAGATCTATCGTGGACAGCGTTCCCACAACACATCTGAGTTGTGCTGTCGAAAAAGTCACTTCCACAACATTGCTCCGTTGCGCTCGTCCGCTGTACCACGTGTCCTCCGCAACAAATCGGGCCACCTAATTCACTGGCATCAATGCTGGCGAGTTCATTACCACAGCACGAGTGCGTGTTGGGATCATAAAGTTCCAGACCGCAGCATTTACTATTCGAGGCCGTTACGTTGTACATAATGCCGTCGACGTCATTCAATTTGCAGCATGTCTGAAGCAACTTATGATAAACTCCAGCGCCGCAGCAACCAGCGTGATTTCCTAGATTACCTTTGTTTATAATTTGTCCGTTGCAACAGATTTGGGTGTTCTGATTGAAGTTCTTGTTTGCACAACAGCCCTGCTTGATTTCTACTGTGTCATTCCAAAGCTGTCCACCGCAACATGTTTGCGTCCCAAGTTGGTAAACGGACTGTGCACAACAAAGCTGCTTTGGTGCGAATTTTGGTTTCAACTCACCCTCGCAACACAGATTCTCATAGGTATTGAAGGTTTGATTTCCACAACAATCGACGTTCTCTGGTTTGGCTTGAAGAGTACTGTTACAGCAGAGTTGTGTTTTGGGGTTGAACTGGACCCCATTACATACGGCTCCACCTGAAAAAATCAAGCGAGACACAAAACACATTATAGATATCCAATATGAATAAAATCTATTGGTCCAGCATGTGTACAGGCAAAAACAAATTAACAGTTTTGTTTTTCTTGTTGTGTAAACAATTACGTGGCTGCATGGTCTTCAACCTCTTACTTAGGGCTTTTTTCCCCACTTAACTGGCCATTGGCAAACACAAAAGGAACCTATTACAAACTACCCGGCTCTCCAATTAAGCTGACCTTTGCCACAGGCCGGAATTAAAATAACGAGTTTAAATAATATTAAACCAATAATTTGAGCTGTTTGATCGGTTGGTTGGATGGCTAAAATAACTTTTACTGATCAATTGATATGTTGAATTATTGATTAATTTTATTCAACAACATTTGCCAAACTAAAACAACTATAAACTGTGATTTATTTGGTTTTCATTCATTGGTTGATTGATTGGTTGGTGTTCATTTATATGACGGCGGTGTAGTCCAACAATAATTGCCACTAGCACAACCAAGATGTGAAGCATTTCCATAATGTTGCACAGTTAATTTACTCCAATAAAATGAAGCATTTCTTTCTACTCATCACAACAAACTGCCCTTAGTCAGATGGCGGTTTTATTGAAACATTATAGTCTTCCTCAATTGCTAAGTATAAGCAATATTCCTATAATTTAAGCATAATGCATTTTGTCAGGGGCAGACGTGCGTTTAAATGAGGGAAAATAATCTATTGATAATCATATAAGTAGGTCAAATTGCATAACTTATGGCCCAGTGAACTTATACACTGTCCGACTCTGATCAAGTTACTATTTCGGTTTGAATAATGAAACTTGGTGAACCTGACGAGTTCAACTATTTATATTTGTTCTACACTTATATAGGGATATATATCTATGAACTTGGACAAAGCCATGTAAACTCGCAATTGTAATTTAAAAGCGGTCATTTGCAACGATGTCTTATGTTATTACATTCTTGAAAATGCCTACAGAAAAATAGAGGTATGTAATATAATGACCTTAATTAAAAAATATCAGGAAAAGCAGCAGCAAATTCGGTATAAAATGACCAACAACCGCACCTGCTTACAGTACTAACAAAGAGGATTTTATGAAATACATGCAATTTTCATAATTGAATGACCCATATTTTGAAAAAGTGTACTTTTAACAGATAGCGGAATTTAGTTTAAAAAGTCATTAAATTGTCATTTATATACCGTATCGGTATTTTCCCAGACACAAATATTTATAAGAAATGTTGACATTTAAAAGAAATATTGGAAACCTCTAGACCTAAAATGTTTAAAATAATAACAGTTTGTAGGAAAATTAAACTGTGTGCTGTACTTCTTCTTAAAAGATATCAATCTGATATGATAGACAAAGCAACTTACTAGCTCGAAAGAACATCACCGCCGACAGAATGAATAGTGAAAATAACATCGTGTATGTAGAAGGTAAGCACTTAGAGCGTCTACGACCGCAAAAACCGAATGTATAGTTAAAGTCAGTCGGACTTCGTGTTATATACATTCACTGAGCCATAAATAAATACAATGAAGCTATTAACGGACAAATGAAGCGAGGCGGTGTCGTCAAGCATTGAGAATTTTGTGAACTAGTCACATAGGCCCTTTTGTTTTATTCACGGATTTATGCAGCTTTGCCGCAGGCGAACTAGCTTTGACGGCTGATTGGTTAACGGAGTTAAAAGGCAGGAAATGATCCACATATTCAACCAATCAGAGATGATTAGTGTCTATGATAACAGTGGCTTATTCAATCCAATCTTGTCAACAAACCGCATTTAACTGGATTGTTAGTTGTATGTTGAGGTGTTAAAATCTAGTTGTTCAACATTGTTTTGTCATTATTAAGCGTTTTTGTTTTTTTGTGTGTTTGTTTATTGTTGTTGCTTTTTTAATGCTTCATTTTGTTATCAACTGTTTAAATCTGTGTTACCCTTTCTTCTTCTTCCTCCTCCTCTTCTGTTACTTGCTCCTGTTTTCTTTGGTGCACTTCGAAACGTAATTTAATGGGTGTATATGTGCGGAACAAGTATATGCGGGCCTATGCAAAGCCTATGCATCCAATTCGACATGATATTTACAGATGAATCAACTATACTTGGGTAGTAATGGCATACCTACCTTATAAATCGTACGATTAGCGTTTATTATGTCATGGGAAACCATGGACTGGACATTTCTATTCCCAACTAGTAAGGAGCAGTCGTATTGTATAATAATTGGTGCATTCCACTGTAATAAACTATATTAATTTCAGTAGATACGTTGATTAATTCATTAATTGATTGGGTTGTTTATCTCTAGCTTATACCTTGCGGATTCATTGAATTGCTACTACTTCGTTGCTTTTTCTCTGTTCATTTTAGAACCGTTTAGATTTAATTGCCTGACGATTTTTTCCCAGCTGATTTACAAGTACAACCAAATATCAAACACAAAACAATACCGCTAGCTCGTTTGTTTTAGAAAGGTTTCTTGAGTATACAAAAACTTGTGACATGATGTTCCAAAATTAGTTTAACTGCATCACCAGTCACCGGAGTGCATTTGAGCGAAATATACATTAAAGGAAGCTAGCGTAAATGATTATATCCATTGCTCCCCTTTTTAAAATCTTCTCTATGTACAAATAATGGAAACGGTTGGTTAACCATTTGAGGTCATTGCTCGAAATGGTAGCCAATCCAACAAAAGTGAAAAACCGTAAAATATTGAACAAACAATTGATTTGAACCTTTAATGTATATTTATTTCCTAATATATACCGTACATCTATCTATAAATTGTTCAACTTGCAATTCAGATTTACAAGTGCCCCACTTTCTAGCGAAGACGAACTGGCATTATCTATAACTAGAACCTGATATTATTTTTAGATAGGCCCACATGTATATCTGATATATTCTTGTCCCGATGATTTTAATTAATAAAACGTATTCATGCGATTAGTTGATCAATGGTCCAGGCACCTCGCAGTATTAGTTGACACCAGATGCTATTCGGAATTAACGGGCGTCTACATTTTTATACCAAATACATGTTTATTTAAAGCGATGCCCCTTTCTGCAATAAAATGCATACTGGTAAAACGGGCATCATTTCCTGTGTTGAACTATGCTCTCTAATTTTTTTAATCCAGCCATATCTATTTCATAATTTGATCTTAAACATTTGGTAATTCTTAAACTACAGTCAAATTCATCCACGCGGCCATGTCTTGGTACTTTACTCACTAAACTTAAGAGCTCAACAAATATTGACCAATCAAATATCTTTCGTTTCAAAATAGGTGCCTACGTCAAAAAATCGTAACACGCCATGAGAGTAAGTCGCGTGACCTCATGGACTCTGGTGGCCACGCCCAATATGTCAGCTGCCATTTGTCGTAGGAGGCTATATATCTGTTACCCTCAGGTTATTTGACAAAACGAAGAAAGGGAAAGCCGATGCCATATTTAAGTATGTTTCATGGTAGCCTTTCAATGTATTAGGGGTTATTACAGCCTGGAGCATCGCTTTGAAGGTATTCCCAAATGGGTTTTCAATCAGATTAAAAGTGACTGGATTACAAAGATAATATTATAAACTATCTGTAAAATAAATCTCGTATTTTTCTTACGCTTAGAATTTATTTTATCCACTTACAAACTTGCGACTTTTCCTGCAAGATATTTGAGCCGTGACGTAGGCAGGGGAAACTACATTCTGAACAATCTGTGTCGAATAATGACGACTCCGTGGCGGATAATGACGACTCCATGGCGGATACTAATGACTCCATACCGGAGATACACGAAGAATTGTTAGATAATGAGGTCAGGTTTCTATAGATACCAGCCACTTGGTGAATTCCCTTGGTGACGTCACTCAATAATCACAGCCGACTCTTAATGAAAGTCAGATGTTCGAATTTTTTTAATGAAACAAGTTGCAAATCGTTCAGTGAATGTTGGACTAATTTAATAGGCTTTCTATGCATAAACCATTTGAGAATACCTTTAAGGTCCATCTTGGCTTATTGTATAGGCTGTTCTGGACCCATCGGATTTATCTGTTTGTTCTGGTGTTTGGTGTCGAATTCAAGGGTATTTCACTTATATGACGACAGATTGTGTATTTCACACTTTTAGTTGCTTAAACACGATGGAAAACCGAGAGGATACCTCTAAAACTGCTACAGGGACTCCAGCCCGTGAGCGGTGCCTCGAAATGGGATTATAGGGACGAAATGTGCATCCTTAAACCACGGCCATGGACGTCCTATCTTAGAGGTGATCTAGCCTAACATTACTGGCTAAAGCGTTACTTTTCAACGCAGACTGGAACTTTGGGAAAACCAGTGCCATTTTGATGCGGGAAAAAATACAATGGAAAACGAATTGATTCAAGAAAAATTAAATATGTTAATAAATTTCAGCAAATGGGCGACTTTACTGCATAGTCCACAGTGATAATTTGACGGATGACGATCGCAGATTTTTCCATGATATACTGAATGTTATGGTGGCTGATAGCGGCCACTCGCCATCTGGCTATCTCGCCCTTATTCAAACTCTACGTGCACACGAGATTTTAACAGGCGTATGGCTGATTTCGGACACGAGCACGCGCCAACGCATGCACGCGCAACTGATACTCATCTTACGTGCAAGTATTTTATCTTGTGTGCACGCGAGTTTTTTGACAATTCGCGCGAGTTTTTCTCGCGTGCACGCAAGGAAACACGCGCCAATGGACAAAAAACTCGCGCAAACGGACAAAAACTCGGGCGTTTTTTTCACGTGCATGCATGTTTTCGGACACATTAGGTCATCGCGTGCACGCGAGATTCCCTAACACATGCATGTGGAGATTTGTCACGCGCACGTGAAATTTGTTACGTGCACCTAAGATGAGTATCTGTCGCGCGTGCATGCGTTCGCGTGCACGTAGAGTTTGAATAAGGGCGAGATAGCGAGATGGCGAGTGGCCACCATAGAATGTCCCAACAAAACAAACAAAAAATGCTGTGATAATATCCGTGGTAGAAAATTTTTTGCTCGGAACAAAGAGCGATAAGGACAAAATGAATAGATTTGATCGGATTTCCAATGAATACTCGCCCTTATTTGAGGGCATGTCTGTCAGTTCAACAATCTTTTTCCAACACCATATCTCTCACTGAATTCCAAGCTTAAAATGCATTTTGAATAAACGAAGAGAGAAAAATTTGCTTGCCTTCACCGGAATTCGTACCCAGGACCTTTGGGTTACAGGCCCAACATACATTTAGTAGAGTGATTTTCTATACTTTTTTACCTTAAATGAGCGCGCATGTGTTCGACACCACCTGCGGCCCCATAGGTTGGTAACCGGGATTATGGGGGAACTTTTTACAAACCTTCTTCTCTCTTTTTCGGCGAAAGTCGAAACGTCATATAAGTAAAATACCCTTGATTAACGCGTTAAAAACCAATCGATGGCTGATCCAAATGGTTTCTTTCTAGTCAAATACATTTCTTATTTTCTATCCATCTACTTTTTCTTGATTTTAAAGTAAAGTAAATTTATACATTCACTTCTTGGTTTGTCGATTACATATATTTAACTGGTATACAGGCCTGTATACCTCCATGGGATAATTTCCAGATGCGTGTTGTATATTATCTTACGTATAAGTCTTACCTTGTAAATAACGCCCAGTGTATAACTTAAAAAAACAATATATATAACTTTACTATGATATTGTGCTAGTCAAATCTATTATCACGTTGCTCTGTCCACTTATAGTTTCGTGCATAGCCAAATTTCTCTTGGTATATCCCAATAATACAGTATCGGAAAAATAGAAACAAAACGTGGTTTTAAAAAAACCCGTTAGACTATCCCACAATAATAATTGATACTCTGCCACCTGGAGGTTAATAACAGCCCGCTATAATTATGCTACAACTGGAATAGCTGAATACGGAGATTTCGTGACACCTTATGTTAATTCCTACGACTTTTTGTGTAACCTAAAATGTATATTTACATAGTTATGCTAATATCACTTTATGCGTTCTATAATTAATCATGTGTATGTTTAATAGATGACCACATTAGCACCTGAGACCCTTCTGTTACTTAGGTGCAGATAGGATTGACTGGTTATTCGTCGGTGTAGCATAGGTGAAAAGTCAGAGAAATCATTAAGGATATAGTTTAAGTGTTTTCAAACTCGAGAACTTAACAGGAAACGTCTTCCAAGAATATGTCAAACTAATTTATACAACGCGAAAACAGTAATGACCAGAGACTTTCTCCTCGTCGGATACCAAATTTAGGTTACCACATTGAAGATTGACTATCTTGAACTGTAGCACATGACTCAATACCGTCTATACTGAAGCTTATATAAGCCAATGAATCACGTATTCGCAACAGGTATATGCACACATTGTCAGTTTTTAATATCAGATGCGTTACGTAAATTAACAAATACGTAGAAAAATATTTTTAATTATTTACGCAAGCTTGGCTAGAATACATATCAATTATAAATATATCGTAGGCCTACATTGTGAAGTGATATCTTAATATGTGAAAAAGAATTCACTAAATGGTATAAGTGTCTACACAAAAACTAAGAAAACAGCTTACCGTAGATCTATCCCGGCTTCCAATATGTCAACAGTTAGCAGCGTTGCGTTCTCAGGTCATTTGTGTTTTAATCAGCTTCAGAAGTCTAAACATTTGTTTAGTTGTTGTTGTTCGGAGAATTGTGTCTGAGGCTGTATAGCTCATTTGAATGATTTATATAAATATTGGCAATAATGAAACAAACCGGTTGATACAAAATAAAACAAAAGCATGGTACTTTGTGCAATTAAGTAAAAATTATACAAGAATTCTTCAGATGAGAGGCTAATATTTTACATGTGCGCATGATTTTTGTTTCACCTGAAATACAAAGGTTTTACGAAAAAGTCAGAGCACAAGGCATACCTCTCTACAAACCAATTTAACCCATTCAAATATATTTCAACCAAGTTTTTTTTCTCCAATGTTCGATATTCCTTTATATTTTGTAGACTCCACTTAGATTGATTGCTTTGTTTTTTGCTCTGTGCTTTAGGGTAGTTCAATTATGACAGCATTCCAACTATAACTGACACCAGCACAACCAGATGTGATGCGTTTCCATAATATCGAAAAGTTAGTTTTCCTCTAGTGCTAAGTAAAGTGCACTACTGTTACACTTTGAACAAACCGCCCTTAGCCAGAGGAAAACTGCACTTAGAGGCAAAATACCATAAGATTAGTGGAGATTTATACAAAGGTTTTCATGGATGTTTTGATACCTATATGACGGAGAGGTGTGTAGAGTACCTTTTTGAGTGTCCGATATCGCTCCTTATTATCTGTTGGTTTTAATTATGTGCCATTTCGCTTCCTAGTGCACTTTTTCGAAGAAACAGTACTTCGAAAACAAAGATTTCTTTAAAATAATAACAGGTGGTTTACCAGTTGCGTCCCTTTACCCCAACCAATCACATCAGCGCTTACGAACTATCCAAAATGACTTCTCTGTAAACAATGGTCAATAATATTTTATTTGATAGTAAAACGCGTTACTTTTGTAGAGTTACGTTGAAGTATATCTGAAGAGGTCACAACTTTATGTAACGGTTGGAATATATATTGATTTACAGTAGACTGAGCAATGTGAATTTCCATTTATTTGGGTGAATAAGTTGTTTATTTGTCAAAGTTCTTTTCCAGCCATAGCCTACCCATTTAGCTCTTCAATAGCTATGTTTGTACTCTTCAACCCTTTGGTTATATGCCGCAGCTTGTTAAGATTGGATATCCATCTGCTCATTTATTAATCTTTTAATATGCAACCCGGGATAACAATATACTTGACAGTTGTCATTGTGCATATGCATTAATATGGTGTTCTATAGGCCATGAGAGTCTCCCTCTTTTACGATTTTTTTATTGCTTTAAAGGACGCAAAATATCGGGCATAAATCAGTAATTCAAAATGTACAAACCGGAAGTGACGTGCGCGGTGCAAGTTAATACAATAACAACACAATTCCATATGATATAGCTACGATAAATCAATCATATTCTTTTTATCTGAAACTAAAACTTTCCATATCAGTATGAAATACAGATATATATACTATATAGTAAATAGCACTCTTTTTTAACTTATTTTTGTAAGCCTTAAATCGGTCAATTCGTGATGAAGGTCCCTGAAGTTCTTTGGCCTTTCCAATGCACATTAACTGGCAAGTCTTTGTTTCTGATTTTTACCAAATACTGCCTTAAAAACAGAATCTCTAAGGAAACAGTAATACAATTCCTGTTGCAATAACCAATTAATAATTCTCACATCCAGGTACTATAGGCAGACAGGCATAATTCCTGTAAGAAATTAAATAGCCATACGTTTAACAATACAATAGCATACGATATGTTGTGGGTCACTTGCACCGCGTACATCACTTTCGGTCTGTAATATTTCAATTACTGTAATTACTGAATTACTTTAAATTTGATCGTTGGTCTGAGGCTGTTATGTTACTAAATGGTATTTAAAAACGTCCAAAATCAACTGTAAAATCGCCTGCTTTCTCATTTTAGAACGAGCATTAACTTCTTCTCTATTGATATTCAATGTCAGTTAGGTGGAAAACAAGTATAACTAAATCCTTTAACGCCCGAAATGACTTAAAAGAAACCTAAAATATTTTTTATTTTTTGATTTACGCAAGGCGTAATGATATTAACAGCGTCTGTTTTCTTTTTTTTAATATATGAGGTAAAAGACAGGGAAATATTTGGCATGTGTAATTTTCCATGCAGGCAATTGCTGAACAAAAGGTTAATGAAGGTTATGACATTGAGGAAATAAGTTACAACAGTAACTTAATCCAGACGCGACCGTATAAGGGATCTATAAATGATCAACAAACAGTTTTTGTCAGCACCCCAAGACGTGGCTGTAATACATCTCATCAGGTTAATAGTTTGTTTATTTTGCACTTAGATAGCATGTAGCTAATATGTTTTGCCATGTCATTCTTTTGTCAAAAATAATGGCTAAATATTTAAAAGAATTAGAACGGTACATGGAAGTCGAGCACCATTCAGACGTACGTCAAGAACAGCGGGTAGCCTTCTATTAAAAAATACAACCATCTCAAATTTCGACTTTGAAAACTTAAATCCCCACGACTTGATGGAAATCTTATCAATAACCTGCTGTACGTTTATTTAACAGCGATGTGGAAGTTTCTACTGCTATACCAAACTGCTTCGTCATCTGCGAACAGTGAACATGATAATTTATTTCTCATAGTGGATGGAAGGGGATTGATCATGACGCCATTAGTAATATTTACTAGTGGAGAAAGTAGTCTACCTATCCGAACTTTTATATATCTGTCTGACAGAAAACTTCGTCCCCACTCGAACATCCTTTCACCAATAACCATTCGTTTTAATTTAATGAGCAGCCTTTCTCTCCAAACCATGTCATATTCTTCATTCATAGGTAAATCATTAAATGCTATGTGTTCAGAGATTAAAGTGTGATTTTCTCTTTCCGCTGTTTTCTTATGAACCCCAAAATCATCATCGTAATTTATATCACAGCTCACACAGCAAAACCTACCACAAGAACTTTACATTTATCGGAATCAGGAACACACAAATTATCAATTCCTAAAGTCGGAATAGTGGAAGATTTTCTGATATTTCCGGATATTACCTTCACCTAGTTCGTTCTACACTTGTCGAAGATGATATTAGAACAGTAATTTCTCGAAGTTGTCCTACAGGCAGCTTTAATTGTTTTTTGAGCAGCTGCTTTCGTTCTTTTAAATATCACTATACCTTCATATAAGCGTGTTCGCCGAGCATTGTTTTTAAGTCTTTTTCTACCAGATATTGCTAATGAGCACTCGGGTGATGAATTAACACCAAAAATGATATTTTCGTTATACAAATCAACGTCGTCGCTGCAAATTTCTGGAGAAATGTATTTCTCGCAACCCTTAGAAAAGAGAACCCAATCAGCTTTCTTAACTTTCCATCTGGGAGTATGACTGGTATCATTAAACACGGGCAAACAACCAAACGTCACTGAAATAGGGAAATGGTCGCTCCTGGAGAAATATATGTGTGTGTTACTTTTAGACATACTCGGGACAAAAGGGCATATGAGTGGCGCTTTACGCACTGCTTGAATGTATTTCACTTGTATTTCAAAATTGAACAATTGACACTAGCACCACCAATATGTGAATAGTTTTCATAATGTTGGAAAGTTAAATGTGTAAAGAGACAGTAGTGCAACTCTTCACACAAACTGTCAGCAGTTCCAAGGTAAAGGAATATATATATCTACGTACAAAAAATTTCTTATCACTAAATTATTATTGCTTAGTGAACACTGTCAAAGTATTCAAGTGTATGGCACTCATTGAACTGCTTGAACTGTTTTTCAAAAAGTAGTTTCATCTCTGGATTAAACCGCTTGCCAATGTTATACAAAGTCGTCATAAAAGTGACATGAAGCTACTTAAGTATGTCTAAAAATTAAGAAAAATTTAGCAAATTTTCAAACATCGGTTTAAATAACTCAGCACCATTTTGATTATTTTAGAATGATCCTTAATGGAAGTTAATTTATAAGATGTCAACTGACTGTTCACATGAAACTTTTTTCATGATTAAATGACAGGCGTAAATTTGCCTAAATAATTCTTAAAACAAACAAACAAACAAACAAACAAACAAACAGAACAGCCATCACGCAAACGATCATAATGTTTTACCACTGACATAAATATCTTCGATAGAAGCATGGTATACGTTAAGCATTTTACCTCTGATGATTCATCAGTAATGGCCGAAAGATAAACTCAATACCGCATAGGAAATGTTTCTTAAACTTAAAGATTTTCATTTGAAGTGACGTAAATAATCGTTCAATTTGATTAACGGATGTGTATCTAAAATAACACCATATCACCGCAATGATAATTTTCGTCTTTTGGAAACCAAATGTACTTTATTAGGTAAGAAATAGATCACACTTCAAAGACATACCGTATCACCTTGTTGATTATGTTAGCATAACATTCAACCTGGTTTCTGCATTACGTTTTCTCAGCGGTTCGCCCAAGAAAGTTTTAACACACGTTTGATTACAAAACATATTTTTAGTGAGATTCTTTTCATGTCTTCTGTTTAATATACCTGTCCTCGTGATGTTGTATTGGACAATTGTAATATTTGGAAATAATCAATCATTTATTTCGCCAGTATTTTGGCTTAAACATATTGACCAGCCAGAACATTTAAACCATCTGTCTTTAGATAGATATTAGATATATTTCTTTTTTCTTCTAGCTGCTTAGAAATTAATCCGTCATGGGCGAACTATTTTCTATCTTCTATTTTTATCAATTGGCATTTAAATTGTGACAATTCGTTCCACAACATCAGTCATTGGCAATGTTAAGTTAACAAAATATGTTGTCGATTAATGTGACTCCTGTGCTTAATTCCCGGTATACCTGTCTTGTATTTGTTACATTAGAAAATCAAACATTGCTCTATGTTTTTTAGACTTCGACTACTAACCTACCATTTTGTAGAACATCTTAGAAAACCAACACTGTATGCAGTAGGTCAGTTGACGAACCCTATTTTCAACTTTAGAAAAGTTTCTCTGTATAATTTTTCAGAATTTCTCTTTTTTCTATTGCCAATTTGTTCTCACCAGACCTGATGTATGACAGCTCAGAATAACTAAGGCTGTGTGCAGTTTGTCTTCTTAGATGACGCAAACCTTATTTTCCAGTTCGGCATTTTTTCTTCTGAGTAGAATCGGTCCTGAAACGACTTTTGTTTTAGTTTTAATTTATTTTTAGCTGGCAGTAGAATGTCACAGGTGTTTTGGGTTATTTGCAGCTGAACAAAATAAATTTATCCTCATGACTTTCAAGTGGCCCTTGGTGATGACTAACATTATTTTGAAGGCCCTGCGATTGTATGCCGACATACGCTCGTATAACCAGCGATCGGCTTACAGTAGACCATACTGAATGTACCCTATACGCTGGTTCATATAGCAAAGCTTTTCAGGTAAAGGGCCTCGGAGTTAGGCTCTGGACTCACACAAAATTCTATTGGTTGATCTGGTCACATGAGCATACAGGTTTACAAAATGGCGGAGCAAAGTTTAGACGAGAGGACTGTATGCTCATGTGACCAGATCAAC
>JAVFBW010153269.1:0-12098 GCA_034783835.1 Mopalia ciliata
TCCCTATTACATTTCACAAGTATGTAATTGAATGAACATTTTAAAGGAGAAATATAGACATTGACGTTTTATATGATGTCTGTTGTCCATTGAATTAATACTGAGATTAATTTCCAATTGATGTGTGTCATATGCTATCTACAACCACATATGTTCACAGTGTCATACAAACAGTCACGTTTTTGCTTATTAGGTACAAATATATTTTTATTGTTCAGTGCCGTTTATTTATCCAAAGGCACACCTTGCATTTTATTAGTCATTATTTGGTCCCATGTCGCACTCGATACAATATCACATGATACCATAATTTAAGTTGACTTTGTACTAGCTCTGCGTACTAGGCATACATATGCTTCTAATATTTCAGTTATATTGTAAGAGATAGCTGCATTTGTTAGGTTGTTCCTTCGCTCCGTGCCGGTGAGGAACCGGTCTTTTTAGCCCCTCCTTGTTCCATTCATCTGTCATTACCAACAGTTTATTAATTTGCCTCTCTAACTGAAGCGAATTTTTTTTATCCAGCTGTCTGATGACAAGTATCAGGTCAAGTTTTAATTTTTTCAAATTTTTTTCTTAGTTTATTACAGTTTGTGGGAGTTACAAAACAGCAAGATCTTTTAGTTTCGGTTTTAATCACTAAATTGCAATGAACTTCAGCAAGCCATTTATATGTTATTTTTATCCATCTGAATCTAGTTCTATGTTATCCAACTTCCCAATGCCACTTAAAGAACTTCAGCATCGATAAATAATGCAATTTTATTTGTTCAGTATGTATATGTTTAATTTTTAAAAGGTTCTTTTGGATAACTGCTACCGAAACAATAAACCAATCACAAATGTTATTTTTTATACGAAATGAACACCGAATACATGCGTAAAGACATGCATGCAGACAGCTCAACAATTTCGTGGAGAAATGCTAGATTAATTCAATATCAGGTTTCATACATTGTGAACTATCGTTATCTATCCACTATCTGATATAAGCTCTCAAGATATGGTTATTATCTTGTTCTCACGAAGTACGAGCATAAACGCTATACAGTGAATGCTGATTTTTGTGTCTATATATAAGGTGAGTTATCACCACATATGACCAGAGGTCCATTAACTAGAAGTTTGCAACGCCCATACCAGTAGCGTGTACAACACTGTATCCACAATCGGCTGATTTAACTTCTTGTCACTCCTCTTGTGGCTGACTGGCTTATCATCAGGTGAATTGAATCTAACACTTTGTCGCCCAGTTTATTTGACCTGGTTCTACCTTGCCAAAAGATATGGGAAAATGACAAAATAGCCAGTGGTCGTGGACAGTCAGAGAAGTTGAAATGAAACAATATATTATAATCGAACTCTCTCATTGTGTGTGTGTTCGAAAAAAGACAGTAATATATAATACGTACGAAATAAATCACCAATGTGTTATAGATAAGATATGGTTCCCATAGCAACCATATAATAAAGGTACAAGCAACTCCCTGTCGTCCTTTGGGAACGATAACGATTTTCACACTCTAAAAATGAATTTCCCGGAATTCGAGAGTAAAGAATTAAACCAACTGACTGTGTACGTCGATGTCATGTAATAGATGGGAATGGCGTTACATGAGGGATTGGCGGTTTGGTGGGTGTGGCTTTATAGATGGGTGTGACAGTTTAGTTAATATGATGGTATGGGTGGGTTTATATATTGGTGTGCCGATATACAAGGGGTTGAAATCATAGGTGATTGAGACACTGTACGTGGGTGCAACACTTAAGGTGGTTGTGACGTTATGTGGGGTTGTGACGCTATAGGTCAGTGCGAGGCTATTGGTTGGTGTGACGCTTTGGGTGGATGTGACGCTATGGGTGGGTGTGACGCTATAGCTGAGTGTGACGCTTTAGTTGAGTGTGACGTTAAAAGTGGTAGTGACGTTATAGGTGAGTGTGATTGTCTAGTTGTAAATCTTGGGCTGATGTTTATAGTAAGGTAGGTGGTAAAGATGAGTGTGATGGTATAGGTGGGATCCACGATCCACGGTTCCACACATAGGTGGATGTGTCGTTATAGATGGGTGTTTTATATGGATGGGTGTGACGCTATAGGTGGGTGTGACGGTAAAGGTTGGTATTATGTATGGATTAATTTCCAATTGATGTGTGTCATATGCTATCTACAACCACATATGTTCACAGTGTCATACAAACAGTCTTAATATGTACAAATATAGTTTTATTGTTCAGTGCCGTTTAATTATCCAACGGCACACCTTGCATTTTATTAGTCACTATTTGGTCCCATGTCGCACTCGATACAATATCACATGATATCATACTTTAAGTTGACTTTGTACTAGCTCTGCGTACTAGGCATACATATGCTTCTAATAATTCAGTTATATTGTAAGAGATAGCTGCATTTGTTAGGTTGTTCCTTTGCTCCGTGCCGGAGAGGAACCGGTCTTTTTAGCCCCTCCTTGTTCCATTTATCTGTCATTACGAAAGGTTAATTAATTTGCCTCTATGAACTGAAGTGAATTTTTATTCAGCTCTCTGATGACAAGTATCAGGTGAAGTTTTAGTTTTTTAAATTTTTTTTCTCTCAGTTTATTACAGTTTGTGGAAGTTACAAAACAGCAAGACCTTAGCCGTATAGGAGTGTGGCAGTATAGGTTGGCAGGACGGACTAGTTGGGTGTTACATGTGGTATAATAATAATATTAAGAATTATTACTTATTATTTGTATTTCGGAAACAAGTCCATATGAATACAGATATATACAAGAAAGGGATTTAACAACAGCTGATAAGAAGTACATAAACTCGAGCTATGTGTCCTCCAGTTGAGAGTAATATTTATTATCACAGTTTCTAAGATTGCTTATCAGCCAGTTGTCACTGTTATCAAGCCTAGTCATCAACCGATAAACACCCTTGCGAATAAGTTCACCGATTGAACATTTTGTTCTTGTATTCGCACCAGAGCTGACAACAATATACATTGCAACAATATGTTTTGACTGACTTTTATTAACAAACCCACTAAAGGAGGAAACTTGCCTAAGGGGAACATAGGCTGTGACACATAGTTTGCCTTACCATCGTCAGGCTCCACATAGATAGGAGTACATGTTAACGAGAGTGATGAGTGTAACGGTATAGATATAGGATTGACTGATTTGTCTTAAGCGCCGGGCTTATGGGTATTTCGTTTATATAACGGAGTGAACTTCAAAACTGAAGATCACCACAACTTAATGTGAAGTGAAACATACATATTCTCTGTTTGAAAATAAACGTTCCACCATAGCAGGGGCTTAGCCATAAGTCACAAGTATGATGTCCAAATTGGGAATTTTGCTTCACTTGTTAAGTAAATAGGTATCCAGTTTTAACAGTTTCCGTATCTCCTGCATATTTTAGTTTCTTAAAACAAGGTGTTCAAATGAGACAATCCAGGGTATACAAAGGAAAGATGGACACCCGACTGGTGGACAAAGGACAGATGGACACCCGTCTGGTGGACAAAGGACAGATGGACACCCGTCTGCTTCAGCCTTTGTTGCATATTTGACAGACTAAATAGATTTCATTTATACTGACCTAAGCCAGAGATCGTTCCGGTATAAGAGGAAGTGACGGTAATGGTTACACAGCGGATAAGTGTAATTTTGTAGTTTTATACCCGGAAAGTACCATCGAACTCCTGTGCAAACACAATGAAAAAATTAATTCCTAAAACATCTACACAGTGGACAGACAGACTAGCGGGACTAACTGAAACATTTTATGGAAGTTTGTAACATATTATGCTCAACCTGCATGTTATGGTCTCGTAGTTGAATGTGAGCCTATACTTGCGATTCCGATGATCATATATTCAAATCGCAACTTTTAGTTGCCTATATCTGGCAGTTCATTTTTAAGCAGACTCTACATTGTCAAAGGCGCATTTCTAGCCAACTATTCACGTTAGAGAATTTAAGGATGTACCATTGTAAAGAGCACAATGCGATTGAGTAAACGGTGTCTCATTTTTTGTTCGTGGTTGATTTTTTTTTACGTGTTTTCTGAAAGTCGTATTTTTCATTTTTTTATAAGACTTTCCATGGTGGGATAGACAAACTTTTTTACTGCAGTTGTTCTAATTAAAATTTTAAAAAACATGAGGCACCGTTCACCGTTTCAAGGACTATTTTTACTCAGTCAACTAATTTATAGAATCTTCGAGACATATACCATGAACAATGCAATGTATTTTTTTCTGTTCACTCATTTTGCAATATTTTTAGAAATAATAATTGGATTTTCACCACATTCACTTATATGTCACCTTGAGCATTGACGTTTACCTAAAATGTCTAATATATATATGGACCTATGGTACATATTTATATTCTTCTGCATAAGAGAGAAAATACAACGGGTGTTCTGAAAATCAACCAAGGGGTCCAGCAAGGGCTTCTAATCTAATCTGTCATACTATTTAATACATATTTCCAAGCCCCGGGAATGGAATAATCTGTCCCAACCGTAAGCCATAACATCGATCATCCCATAACATCCCCTTTTAAGTCCATGCTGAAAGATTGCTTGTTAAACGTTGGTCATTAGTCATACCGACATTTGTGCGTGTTGTACACCAACACTATTTTTCTTTCTGTTTACTTGCTGAAAGAAGTTTTGTTTTAAAGATTTTCACGTTCATTATTTCACCCTACTGTAAAACGAAAAATTACACAAACTTTAATCGTGACATGCACTTTATATGTGGATGTCACGATTAAAATTTGTGTAATTTCAAAAGTCCCTGTTTTGCGTCATTTTAGTACCTTTATCTTACTTGAAGTCATTCAGATTATTTAATACACTGACATCAGTTGTTCAGGGCTTAACTTTTGTAACTCAGTTTGGCGGTATACAATTTATTGATTTGACTACACACTGAGAAAATAAACTGAAAAAACCGATAACAATAAAAACCTTGGATAATTTCCGTATATTGACTCGAGTCGCTCGTAATGATTGCTGAATTGTATGAATTTCTATACAGTTTTTTGTCATGAAAGTCGCGAAGGTTTCCAGTAGCATTATTTTGTTAGGATCCTCTATTGGAAATTGCTGTCCTTCCTATTCTCATGATAGTCTTTGTAATACTTAGCTCATCACATCCAGTCCTTTATATACTTCGACCTGACGATTTCCAAATGTAACAGTTAGTTTTCTATTATCACCTTCATTTATGATCAGAATTACAAAGACTATTTGCCTTGTGTATGTATTAGAAAAAGCGTGTCTTCCGTTCGATGGTATTCACGAGCATTTCGAGACCTATTTGCGTTTCAGTAACAATGATTACCACTCATTTATCGAGCTCCCGTTGTCATGGGATATATATTAGTATATCATAATTTCCTTGGCCGGGAAAAGAAACACTTTTTATGAAAAGAAGAAAATAATCAGGCGGAAAATGAATTGAATAAATAAGTATTTTATTAAATGAGTTAACAGTAGTAAACAATGAAATAGAAAAAATGCGAACGTGTATACAGACATGTAGATATAGACAGTGAAGGAGCATGTCTCAGTCCATGTCAATTTGTATAAGATGGGGGTTTTCATTTTGATTTGAACAGTGAAATAGAAACCAGTTATTTCAAATCTGAAGGCAATTTATTCCATTGGATAGGGCATTTTATTTTGCAGATAAATGGGTTTTTATTTGTTCTTTACAAGGTCTATATAGGTTAAGAGAGACATCTCTAGTTAGGTATTGGTTACCTGTATACTGTTTAATGAAGTATTCTTGAAAAAAGGTAGGCAGAAGTTTTGGAGTGTTACTACATCAATCGACACAGCCGAATTCGACGAGCACGATGTACTAAAATACCAAACGTCCATGCCACGACGGATAGTTGACCGCAAATGTTTGACTGTATGTCTGTTTTAAAATCGATAATAAAAATGCTTCCTTAAATAATACCATGTCACTTTCTCTGTGCCCTTTCCGCTTTTGCTTTGACCTTGAGTCGAAAATGTTATGATAAGCGTAAAGTATTGCAAAGGTTATTTACAAAACGAATTTGATACATAAGAGAAAGTGAATTCAGAAAATAATTAGGTGTTGTTTTTCCTTTTCACAGTTTCAGAAGCGGCAGTCAGGGTCTCAGTGGGTCTGAACTCGGGAGTGATGTAGAATGTACCGGTCTACCATGATGAACATCACCCAGCCTTCAGAATGCAGTCAAGATATGGACAACGGGAACCGGTCACTGGAGGATTACGAACAGTTCTATCTCAATGCTCAGTTCGCCACAGGACTTGTGCTCTATCCTCTACTCTGTATATTCGGCTTTCTCGGAAATGCTATATCTATTATTGTGATGAGCAGAAAAACCATGCGGACATCAACAAATATGTACTTAATAACTTTAGGTGTAGCGGATACTTTGAAAATTCTCAATGATTTTGTGTATTTTATTGTAATTCTCTGTCTGAGAGTGGATCCAATAACTGGGAACAAGGCCCTAGGATTACTCTATCCTTATTGTCATTACTTGCTCAATATGTCATTGTGTGCCTCTGCCTGGCTCACAGTGTCTGTTTCGGTAGAAAGATATATTTTTATTTGCTTGCCTACAAAAGCTAAAGCATACTGTAATTTGTCAAGAGCCAAAATAGTTTCAGCAGCAGTGTTTCTAGGTGTTATCATTATTTCCTTGCCTTTCGCATTCCGCTATAAAACAACCTTAAAAATGAACAATTGTACTCAAATAGAAATGTACGAGGTGGAGGTGAACAGTTTATGGGAGAATGAGAGTTTCTCTGTACCGTTTAATTGGATTCACACCTGTTTGCGAACTGTTATTCCACTGCTTATTCTCACCTTTCTAAACACGTCCATTGTGATGGGATTAAGACGTTCTAGGGCGGCAAAGCGAAAACCATCCGCAAAACAGAAAATCACCATAATGCTTGTCTCTATCGTGGTCATCTTCCTCATTTGTGTAACTCCAGATGCTATCATGTCCACGGCATTCGGGCTAGGCTATTACGAGGAAAGCTTCCTAGCTAGGGGTGTTCGTGAAATCACTGACTTTTTTCTCCTGATTAATTCCGCTGTAAATTTTATTCCTTACTGTATTTTCAACAAGCATTTCAGAAGGACATTCTTAAGGATTTTCGGGGTAAAAATATTTACAAGTCGGTCGAGTAACACTAATCGTTCCAGTGTGGCCGAGACTACCCGTGATATCCCTAAGGACACCGCCACACAAACTGTTATGGAAACAAAATTATTATTGAATTCTGAAAGTGGTGGAAACTTATGTGCCCCAAACAATAACCCCGGTGGATAGATAGTAATAGACGAGCTGAGAACTGTTGTCAGCTGTGTTTATATGATATTACGTTAGTAATTTTATACTTGTTGTCGCTTTTGCAACTCAATGTAATCTGTCCAAAATATATTTTGTATGTAATATATACGGTATTACTCTTAACGTCATCTATTATATTGTTGGAGGATTTTAACGCCCTGGTAACCGTCATTTCACTTGAAGCCATAGGAAGGGGAGATAATTACCTTGGATACAAAAATCCCAACTTGTTTTCTTTGTTAATATTCAGGAACAAATAAGATCAACTACCCGTTCTCCTCTGGTAATATTTGGTATACAGGTTTATTCGGGACGCAAACAGCCTGAGTGTCCATGGCGTATAATGTATCTTCTGGCCACATGTCAGTAAATAACATCCAAGGTGATGTTTGCTAAGCTTTATGGGCTCAGTAATTGGCTTGTTCTAACATAAAACAACTCCGAGCTGCAGATAGAATCCCTGATAAGTTTAGCAGATATAAATGCAGCGTAACTTCGAAGACCGAAATACTCATTTTAATCTCACCATTTCGGGGTGTCATATTGTTATTATCAGGAGCATTGACCTAATTGAGATGAAAACCAGTCTGGCTTTCTTCAGGTTTACATTAGGTTTACACTAGGTTACACTGGTAGCCTTATATAAAGGTTGTGGTACATTGGCTGCGGCTCAGTCCACAGTAATTGACAGGGTACTGATGCAACAAATATAAGGATGGAGGATTCGACGATCAACTGTCGAGCAGTTAACCCGATCTGATTACAATCATATCAAAAACCCATACGGTGTTTTTTTTTTTTTTTTTTTTTTTTGTTGCTGTCCACATCTAACACAAACGATTTCCTTACAATGTCGATTGGTTTCTTAAATTGACCAATGCCAGAGCCGAATTTGTCGAAATTTTCGCCAACATATCGGAGTTTACCGACTGCATATTTATACACGATGAACGGAAACACGCACAATTAACCACCATCAATCGATAATAAACTTCTTGTAGAATTGATTGTTTTTTCCTGGTTAACTATAAGACCAACACGGAAGAAAATCTGTCGAATTCGGTTTTTTTTTAAAAATGAATTCGGTGTATACCACAGCCCCGTGCCAAGTGTTTTTATTGGACAATTTAAACGGCGACCTAATTTAACACTGTGAGTAAGGCCTTTGGGTTAGATCTCAATAGCTACAAAGAAACACCGGGAAGCGTTTTTTTTGATTTCCATTTTAATTAGAGAAATCGTTAACCACGATTATTACAATTTCAATTTATCTGGCCTTCGGTCTTGCGATTTCCCCATTAATGGTTTTGGGCATGTTTACTCCAGCAATCCTGTCCTCCGACTGTCACTCAATTCAGAGAGGATATCAAGCGTCAGCTTTTCATGGCACATTGATCAACTGTGCAGGAATAAAACCATAAATTTAGCATTTGACATATTAATATGATTTGTTTGAAGAGTGGGTATATTTTTTTATTTGGTTTGTTGCCATATACAGAAACTGGCACTTTTACAAAACTGCAGCGTTAGTTAAAAATAAAAGCATAGGTGAGTTACCCTGTTTCAAGTTGAATATGTTCTAGCGAATAATTGGCAGTGATATACATGTACAGGTTTGGCTATGGATGGCCACGCTTATGGTGGCTTACAAAGAGCTTACTGGCCTATAACCTGGAATCTTGGGGGCCACTGCTGGCTACTACTCACATAGCCACCTACTGCCCTATTACGTGGAATACTGGCGGCCACTGCTGGCTACTACTCACATAGCGACCTACTGTCCTATTACGTGGAATACTGGCGGCCAGTGCTGGCTACTACTAGCTTAGTGACCTACTCCTGGAATCTTGGCGGCCATTGCTGGCTACTACTCACATAGCAACCTACTGCCCGATTACCTGGAATCTTGGCGAGCACTGCTGGGTACCATTCACAAAGTGACCTACTGACTTATAACATGGAATCTGGGCAGTCACTACTGGCAATTACTCACACGATGACCTGTAAGCTGCAAGCTGGGCAGCCACTGCTGGCTACTACTCAACAGACCCACAGTCAATCTCCTCTGGTAACTTCACTTACATTAATCAGGACCGCATTGCGATCAGAGCTACCAATATTCCCGGTAACCTAAAATCCACTACTGATATTGCTGCAAACACTCGCAGTGACATATAACCTTATCTCTGTGGGGCCACTGCTGCTTTACACTGCTCTCCAAATGGCCTATACACTGGCGCACGCCTCTTGCTACTACCCTCACGGTGACCTATAGCCAAGCCTCTTCTGTGGTGTGCTGATTAACAATCCGACATCTTGGCGATAACTAATAACGGGCATATGTATTAAGCAACTGCCATAGCTCACGTCCGAATATTGCTGGTTATTTCGCAAGAAAATAACCCAGACTGTGAAAGTAGCTGCTTCGCTCCTTACTTCACTCCGAGTCAGTGAGTGCTGGCTTATTCGCTCACAGTGACCAATATCCCGGACTGAGATAAGATCACTTGTGGTAACACACAGCGACCTAAATCTGGATTAAGTTGCCACCAGTGCTGGTTAAATCGTATAGGACAATTTTGGTTACAATATGTTCACAGTGACCTGTAACCGATAATGACTGGCGGCCATTGCTGCCAACACTCGGAATATCCTTCCTTTCTGTTATCTCTTACGGGATTGACAGGTCAGGCTGCTGCTCTCCACAATGCCAAAGTGATGAACATTTTAAGACCAGATTCAGGTTTATATACGTTTAACAACGGTTTGTTTCGCTAATGTCATTTATGTCGTATGTGAGCTCGAAGTTCAAAAACCGTAATTTCAATAAAAAACACTAATATATGATTTTAATTGTAGTTTTTAGATCGCAATTGTCCAATGCCTGTAATGCCACTATGTAAATGAATGACCACACACATCTATAGTTCCGGAGATCGCCAATACATTATTACAGTAGAGGAATATGGAACTCATACATAATGGCGGCCGATAAGCCCTTATCAATAAGTTTGGCGGGTGTGAATATACGTCACGCCACAGTTACAGGCACGTGTTCAAATGAGATACTATATAAAAGGTGTTACATGACCGATGATCGGATCACGCGAGAACCCCTCCCCCCTCGTCTCCGCATTCTGAATGAACACCAGCTAACCGAGTTTCATTTGTTTATTTGTACTATGTTGGTCAGATAATTGAGATGATTCCATAATTTAAATTTTACTATGTAACATTATAGAAGTAATTTTGCGTATACATTTTATAAATACGTGCAGCTATATTCACCAATCGAAATTTGTTTGTGGCTACATTGTTTCAATGGTGAGAATGGGACTAGCAGTTGTTACTTCCAGATGATTCAATACTTTTATGGCATTTAATTGTTTGACTTTTTTTTTAACGCAGTATTGAATATAATTTCACGCTTGTACTGGCAGATATTCTGATGCCGAAAACCCCCGATCTGTGTGGCCGTCTCCCACAATGCTAAGCAAGTAGGAGTGGGGTACCGGACTATCAAAGACCCATTCTGTTGCAGTACGAGTTGTCTATCTCTAGACCAAGAAAACGCCATTTTGTCATCATCAATCTCGGGAAAGTTTGGAATTACTAACAAAATAGGAGAGAATGTCTTACAAGCCAAACTCCACCTCAGATACCATTGGAAAACCACTACTCCTTGGAATACCAGATACAAAAGTGATAGGCTGGAAGCACGTGTATGCCGCCTGGTACGGTTAAATCATCATACCATGCGCCCTCAATTAAATTATAAATCTTGTTAGTCTGAAGTTCCTATCAAACATATCATTCGAATTTTTTTAAATCGAATAATTGCTGTTGAGAAACCTTTTATCTCATTGTGTCGTGTTAAATCGTGGAAAACACGCCACGGGGCATTAAGCAAAACATGACATTGCATGATTTGTGTCGAGGCATTGAATTAATAGTAATGTTGCTACAATGTGGGGGCAATGACAATTATATCTCTCCTTGGCTCACACGAAAGTTGTTTTCTTGTAAAGCAGAGGCTGGCCTTGTTTCATTGAAGGCTACAATTGGTGCACGTTCGCAAATGTTTACCTGTAATAAAAGTTATAAAACAAGATGTTCTGTTTGATAATGCAGTATTTATATACTGGATCAATGGTTCGATTCTTGTTCCATCGTTAACCAGGTTTTGAAGGAACCAATCAACGATAGGCATGCCTCCTGTTTTTAACTATTGACAACAAAGCTATGTGCGGTTTCAAATCGTGTGCTAACTTAACCGACATCTTTTAGAAGTGTTTTCGTTATTTTAAGATACCGCTTTCTGTATAGTCGGGTGGCGGAGTGGTCTAGTTGGTCGTCATTTATTGCTGGTGATTCGGTGCCTAACTCTGGGGGTCGTGGGTTCGATTCCAGGAGGATTTTTAACCGGCAAAATCCTTTGGACTAGAATCTGTTTGAACTAATGAAGTATGATCATAAAATAACAGAACACTGTAAATATTCCCTACTAATACCCATCATACTACCAGAAACACGTTTGAAGTTTTACTCGATATACATACATGTATAAGACGTTAACGTCGGATGTCTTGAAACTGAAAACTGAATTTTGCTTGTATTTAATGTATCCTAAACAGAAATTGAGGTTTATGGATTTTTTTCTTTCCCAAATGAGATACCGACAAAAACAAAAACTTCTAGTAGGAAGAAAGAGAAAATCCGGTTTAACCT
>JAVFBW010153280.1:0-12098 GCA_034783835.1 Mopalia ciliata
ACTGAGACAAATGTGATTTGGATTCATTCCCGACCAGACGGTGAACTTAATGTGCGTGTTTGGGGTTCACGCAACACTCACTAGAGGGACGCTTCTAGATGGTTACGTCCCCCAGGTCGGGAATTAAATTTTGCAACAAAAACGGAACACACTTGTGCATGTTTTAAATGTTGATTGAGTTGTTGTAAAGGCATTTAGATAGGCTAATGTGTGTTCAGTATACTGGCGGGAAATTTTTTTGCAGGTTGACTCGTTCCCGGGAAATTTTAGAAAATTCCAGCTGTGCCTGTATTTGTCCCGTCTTGTCTTTGTTTGTTGCCAGTGGTGTCGAGGGTGGTTTCCTTAATGCATTGGGCTGGCACGTCATCATATAAGTGAAATACCCTTGAGTACGACGTTAAACCCCAATCAAACAGACAAACAAACAAATTTTCCACAATACATGAATTTGATTTAAATTTTGAAGAAAAAAAACCCTCATTAAAAAAAGATAAGCCTATACATTGGCCAATATTCATCATACATGGTAGTTTTAGTGTCCAAACTTTGCAAATAAGCCATACTGAAACAAATCAGAAGACAGGAGAAAAGTTTAAAACTTCCAAGTAGCACATTCTTACTAAAAACATGCTTTTTACAAGGAAACGAAAGTTGGATAATGGGCTATCTTTGGTCAAAATCATTTGCGTCATATTTTATTTTTTCGCTGTTAAGGCAGTAAAAAACAACCGCCCTAGCAAAACTTTAGGGTGATCTTAACAGCAGCAATGCCGAATTCTGCTGCAAATTAAGAGAGCTGCTGCACTATTGTTACCATTACTCTGATGAAATGTAGAGTTACCTCCCTTTTCCTAGGAATCGTTACTCCCTTAATTTTGAACAATGATGCGAAATTGCTCAGCTTTTTATTATTTGCCTACAAATATATTAATAGGCCTATTTGGGGAACCTAATGACTCGAGTGATGACAAATTTGTTTAATCTTGTTCTGACAAGCTTTGAAGATTACTGTTCACTAGTAGGCCTAAACGATACCACAAGGCTTTGTCCCAGCATGGTATAAAGCCTCATGTTACCGGTGTCAGATCAGTGTTCACAGTAACCTAGCTGACAGGTGAAAGGTGGCGGGAATACTGAAAACAAAAGGCTCCCTGCAGTGCGACACTGTCTGCTTCAAAGGATATGCCTATTCTTCATGTATCCAAAGCGGACTAAAAAGATACTGTATCTTGGGAAATTGCTTTCATTACTAATTTATTAAATTAAACTCATTAAAAGCCGCCATAAATTTGTGTGGCATTGTCAAAACACTGCAGTCGAAGAAGTAACAGTTGATATCCACTGATCTACCAAGAGTGGCTTCAGAGACCTGTTTTCAAATGCGTTTCTCTTTTAATAAAAAAAAAAAGAAAGAAAGGGAATCAGACATAAAAATAAACCACACTTTATTCTATACTGTTATTTTAAATAGCTACAAGCAGACGTGCTACCAGTAAGCAGTTGACCTTCCATTCATCCATATAAACTTCTTTTCAGCCAATAACAGTTATGTAGTCGTTGTTCACTATTGACCAATCAGCTTCATGATTCCTCGCTGTGCATTTTGCTGTAGCTAAATTGTAGTGAACATTCTTTTGTTCTTAGGAATTTTAAAGATTTAAACAAGGCACTGGTCATAACTGATAGTTCTACATGTATGTTTTATCTCAAATAAATAAACAAATCAGTAATTTTTCTGAAGTCAAACACTTTCTGAAACATAATGTAGAAACCTTTTAGGTTACTGTATGGTGCTGAGTGGCAAGCATATTGTCATTTGTCAACATCGATGTCTGATTTATTTTAAACCGCTGAGTTGATTTTAAAATTTCTTTTTAAAGACTTGTTATTCTGATCTGCCGCTGCCTATAAGTGAAGGCAAAAAATATTCAATTTTCAATTCAATATGGGGACAAACAGTATTATAATAGTACATGTATAAAGTGCTTATTGAGTCTTATGCTTCCAACTGGATAGAATGAATGTAATAACAAGTTAACAACATTGATGGAAACTTTAATTCCTCATTAGTCAATTTTATTAATTTACAGTATCAGGCAAAACATAAACCAATTTTTTTTTAGAGCTTTATTCATTTTCTGTAGACTCGATTGGCGAGGCACCTATAACAACAACAACATAAAATACACATTGATCTGCTATTACTATTAGCCTTTATAATACACAACAAATACTCAAATACTATTAAAAGATGCATGGCAAATATTCGAATGGCAAAATGATAAGCTTATTCATTTTAGCACTTCTTTAGTTTGATCTTAAACCCCAATCAAATAAACAAACTGTCTTGTTTCATTCCAGCCCTGAGCAGATAAAATCAGACACCTGAATTCAATATATTTTGACTATGATGATGTGAAGAGTGTATCACAATAATTGAATGGGCCAACATGAAATTATCAGAGGACTGGAGGGAGAATATTTACATTAATGAAAACTGAAACGGGCTTCTGGTTTACATGCTTTGGAATGTTGTATGAATGGTGCATGTGTGTAGGTAAACAAATATAAAACTATACTATAACATGCTGTATTTTTCTGTGTACAGATCATTATAATGAGGCAGTAGAGGGTCCGTTCTATACACACCTGGGTGCGGCCTCCTCTCTTGTGGCTATAAGAAATATCCTGGAGGACAGGTAAGATGGAATCACTGTTACAGTACTGCCAGAAAAGCTACAGTTACGATCTTGCTGGACCCATTGGCTGATTTTCAGAACACCTGTTGTATTAGTCTCTCATGCAGGAGAATATATATCTGTACCATATATGTGAATGTGGTGAAAATCCAGTTAATATTTTAAAAAATATTGCAAAATGAATGAATGTACAAATTGCATTTTCATGGATTATTTCTTAAAGTGTAATAATGATTAGACTCAATAAATAGTAAATGATGCCTCATTTTTTTGTCTATCCCACTTTGCAAAGTCTTATAAAAATGTAACATACAATTTTCAAAAAACATTAAAGTTTCTAACATGAATGATTTGTTTGTCATCTGGTTATCCATTTGTTTATCAAACAGTAAAACAAATTACTTTTCCTTTATTAGGTTCAAACTTGTAGGTAATGCAATCCGCATTGAGAAGGTCCGCTATACCGGTAAAGAAGGAAAAAGTTCAAAAGGCTGCCCCATTGCTAAGTGGGTGAGTATGGTCAAAAAACTTGCTTCTAAAAATGTTCTTGCAAATTATTATATCGGCTGCTGGACCTAGATGGTTCACAATTGATTTTAGCATTGAAAGCCATGTTTCTCCTTAAAAAAGTGGTAGTGAATGTCTGCTACTTAGTCTTTAACTGACTATTTTGTGGAAAGCTGATCGGTTTAGGTGGCCAGCATTTACTGCTAGTGAATCTGTGCCTAACTATGAGGGTCATGGATTTTCTTCCTTGACGAGTTTGAACCTGCCAAAATTTTGTAACTTGAATCTGCTTAAACTAAGAGAGTGTAAACTAAGGAAAAAAATGTTATTTGCTAATTTCGCTTTTTCAGACACAAAAATTGACCATATTATTTGGAATTACAATGATAATATAACAATCTTTGACAAGTTGTTATGAAATTATTGAGACGAACTATGTATTGTGTTTTATTTGTCATATAGCTTTCTGTTGCCCTACTGTAATGTTTTTCTGAAAAACTTAGCACATGTTATTGGTTCTCTAAAATTTTCAGAAAAACTTATAAGGCATATTTGTCACCACTTTGTTTCTACTCATTGGCCAATAATTGACATAGGGGTATTGTCATCCTGTACATCTCTTCATCTGTCCGTCTGTCTGTTGATCTGTCCATACATGTACCTCTCTTTTACGTTTAGCACTATACATGTAGCTAGAGCTCCAGGCAATTCTGAAGCCTGAAATTTGGAAGTATGATGCATTGTTATGAGATAGCGAACTTTGTTGAAATTTGATGGATTTACAATATGATAGGAGGAATTATTGCCCTTTAATGGATGTTTTTGTGACACACTTCTGTCAACACGATAGCCAAATCACATGACCCCATAGGATTGTATATGTTGGACTGAATATATACCTTACCTGCCTTTTAGTATGTAATAGCTGGAAAACTAGTTGATGCTAAATAAAGGTATTGTTTTGTTGTATTGTGCCATTTAGACAGACCATTTGAACAACATGTGAAACCTATAAAACATCCTCCTAAAATGAATTTGGTCACAGTCTGGTGAATTGTTCAAATGTACATCTGGTTTTGTCAGTATTCATGTTAACCTCTGTGTTGTTGATGTTTACAGATCTTACGACGTTCTGGACCAGAGGAGAAAGTTATGGGTATAGTCAAACATCGTACTGGCCACTTCTGTCCTTCTGCTTACATCATAGTGGCTATCGTAGCTTGGGAAGGTGTACCTGCCAACATGGCTGATGAGATGTATGACTACATGGTGAAAACTCTCACTAACAATGGCTTTGAAACTGACAGGCGGTGTGGAACCAATGATGCGTAAGTATTTACTATCTTAAGTTTATATATATATATTAATTGTGACAGATATCTTCTTTGCAAAACTGTTCGATGACATAGTGCATTCTTTAAATTTTTATGAAAAAATGAAAACGTAAAAGGCAATAGAATTGATGATGATTATTTTTCTTGCTCTGCAGCAAATGCCCATTGTTAGGAATCTCACATATATCAGAACTGAAACCACGCTACTATGTGTTTGTCTTAGCACTTAGATAACATTACCTGTTAGCAGTGGTCTTTCATCATCTTGATCACCTTGTTACAAGCTTTTGGCTTTTAATTGGAATTTATTACTCATGGGATCACCACAACATCTGAGGATCTACACACTAACTGATCTTGTTTATTTTTTATTTTATTGCCTTTCAGTAAAACCTGTGCTTGCCAAGGCTGGGACCTAGAACAGAGAGGTGCCTCCTTCAGCTATGGCTGTTCCTGGAGTATGTATTTTAATGGATGCAAATTTGCCAGGAGCTTAAACGCCCGAAAATTCAAGCTTAAGGATACATCGCTGGTAAGCCAGTTTACCTTTATAAACATTCTGTAAATTTATAGAAGAAAATGATGGCAGCCTTGATTGGGAATCAGAGATCTTTGCTGACAGGGCCGTCACTCACCCACTGAGCTGTAGTGACTTGTGATTGACTGACAAGAAGACTGCTTATCATTGCAGGCTTTTAACACGTCTTTCTTCTTTTTAAAATATGTTCATTTCTTTTTCACTTATGGAAACAAATTACATACATGAAATTGTAAAAAACAAGAAACAGTTTAACATGCGGCCCTTTCTTTTCATCATGATTAAGAATAGAATTTATAAACAAGAAAAGTCTCTAATAAAATAATCAGATGTACTTCAAAATATTTCCAAAGCAAGGGAAGTCACTTCACCTACATGTAATGCCAATACAAGGGAAGTAACTGCCTTACGTCAGATAACAACATTCTGAGCTACGGTTACTAATTTTCATACAAAAGAAACCCAAAATGACACACAGATTTAATTTTGATGAAATATTGCATTACCTTAGAAATGTTGGGTTTGTCATCTCTAATTTTACTTTTGTGAAATTGAGTTTTGTTTCAACTCAGGTTTGAGATATACAACTGTAAGATGTGTGTTTTATGTGTCTGTTCCGAACTGAAAAGGCACACGGTTATCTTTCGTTTCGTTTCTGAGAATTTGTTTTTCTTTATACTTTAGGAGGGAGTCTTGGAAGAACATTTCCAAAAGCTGGCCACCCATGTAGGCCCCCTCTACAAGCAGAGTGCCCCAGAATCCTACAGTAACCAGGTACCTATCACCAGACAACCCTGTGACTAACATCAACATGCATCTGGTTCAGCAGCAATCATACTTTCCTACTAGAGACTTGTGCTTGAAAAGGCATTTTAAATCTTAACTGACTGATTGGTGTTTTACATCGTACTTAAGGGTATTTCACCTATGTGGCGGTGGTGTATTCCAACAATCCTTTACACTAGTACAACCATAAAATGTGAAGTGTTCTGATACTGGTGGCCCGCGCCTGTGGCTCACGGGTAGCGAGTGCGCTTCCTGAACCGAACATGTTTCGATTTACCGTTCACGGGTTCGAGTCCGTCTTTCGACCATCAGGTATATGAGCGAGTCACATGTTGTGGCTCCGACAATCGCAGGGGTGGTTTTTACGAGGTTTCCTCTCGATTTTCCACCGTAATAAGGCAGTGTACAATGTAAAATGGACAATCTGTCCTCATATAAGTGAAATACCCTTGAGTACGACGTTGAACACCAATCAAACAAACAAACAAATCAGTTGGCTCATATGTTTTTGCTTGTTTTGGCTGAATTTGGTGTTGCATCCATTTGTGTGTTTATTGAACTGAAGGACGAACGGACACCCCTCTGCCTAAGCCCTTGATTGTGTACTTATATATAGTGGGAATTTACTGCTATCAGTTCATAGCCACACTATAAACACAACAATAAAATCTAACTTGTTTTGCTTTGTAGTGATCGTCCTGGACATTATGGTGCCTCTGAGAGAAAATTAATTTTACTTTTTACTTTGAGTTTTGTCTAGAAGTCCAGCAGTCGTTTCTGTGTCTCCTTATCTCCTTAGGAATACATTACATTTTGTAATTTTATTATACAGGTATTTCTTTTCTCACAAATTTTGATGTAGGACATAATGAATGATTAGTAAATTTGTTTAATTTCAGCTTTTGGAAACGCTAAAACAATTCGTAATGACAACTCCAGTAGATTTGGAAAATATATTGACATTCATTTTAACGAGAAGGGATCCATTGAAGGTGCTAAGATTGAGCAGTATTTGTTAGAGAAATCTAGGATTGTCACTCAGGTATGTGTCATCTTCTGGTTGGCTACAGGCAACTTCCTGTTGCCCTGGTGCCGAAATCATAAAGCTACTCGCATATTTATTATTATGTAGAAGGCCAGTTGGCTGAGTGGTCTAGGTGGCCTGCATTTACTACTGGCGATTCAGTGCCTATCTCTGATGATCTTGAGTTTGTTTCGAGGTCAGGTTTTAACGTGCAAAATTTTCTGAACTAGATTCTGTTCAAACTCAGAAAGTGTTATCACATAATAACAAAAATACTGATATTTATTGAAGTTAAGAAATATTAAGCTTTTCATTTTTCATTGGCCTTCTCGTTTAGGGCAGTTTGTTTGAAGAGTAGCAAGGACCGGGGCTCGGTGGTAGTGATTGCGCTTTCTAAACTGAATCTTCTTCAATTGACCGTTCATGGGATCGAGTGCGCGTGTTAAGTCACATGTTGTGGCTCCGGTAATCACGCAATTACAAGGTTTCCTCCCAGTTTTCCACCGTAATAAGGCTGTGTACAGTGTAAAGTGGACAATCCGTCATCATATAAGTGAAGTACAGCATTAAACACCAATCAAACAAACAAACAATTGAAGAGTAGCAATGCTGTCTTTACTTAGCACTGGAGGACAATTGACCTCCAACATAATGGAAAAGCTTCACATAATGGTTGTCCTAGTGGCACTTATTGCTGGAATACACGGTGTCATAGAAGTGAAATACCCTCAAACACTAATTAATCATTTTCCATTGAAAAAATCAATCTGAAATAATGAAGTTTCCATTTAATGAATTTCTCATATTATCTATCATTTAGCACCAAAAACCAAAAGAAAACATTTGTCAATTTGTGAATGATGAAAATCGGATTAACTTCCAACAAAGCAGAACGATTCACCGATTAAGGTTTTGCTTTATATTGCTATTATCAATGAATCTATATTTTGTTGGCTGTGCGTGTGCGCTTATTAATCCTTAGATGAACCGTTCATGGGATGGAGTCCATCTTTCTACCATCAGGTACATGTATATGAGTGCATTACCAACAGCAATCACGGAGTTGGTTTTTATGAGGTTTCCTATCAGTTTTTCACTGTAAGTTGGCAAGGAGCAGTGTGAAGTGGACAAGCCTGCAACGTATAAGTAAAATACCTTTGATCAAGTACAACGTTAAACCCCAATCAAACAAATATTTTTGTGTTACAGGCCCATGATGAAAGGAACTATCATGTTTTCTACTGTATGTTAGCTGGGATGACACAAGAAGAGAAAAATGAACTGGACCTAAAAGAGGCAACGGCCTACAACTACCTCATCCAGGTGAGTGATTATACAGTGACAACTCAACTGATGATTTTAGTTTCAGTGAGGAGTATCACAACTCTAGATCAGATTTTATTCAAATATAACCAATCTAGCACCCTGTTTGCTAGTTTCCCTATGCAGGAATACCACAATCTTAAATAGCTTTTCAGGCCAGCGTCCTTGGCTTAGTGGTAGTGTGTGCTTTTATCATACCAGAGAAATTTATATTAAATTCAACTGCTTGTAAACAAATCTTTGACGTCAATAAAGTCACAAGAGGACCTGTCTTATCCCAAGGTAATTATGTTAATTTGCTGTTGTAAAAAGTAAGTCATTTAGATATATATATATTTTTAAAAAATTTTACAACCATATTTAAGTAAGGCAAAAGTGAAAATTGGGCCACTCTGCTGTCATACACACTGCTAGGTGACCATGGCAATCAAGTTGGTGTTTATTTAAAGAGGTTTTCTTCCCGCTTCGGGGCCGTGGCTCAGTGGTAGCAAGTGCTCTTCCTGAACTGAACATGTTCCAATTTACCTTTCATGGGTTCAAGTCCGCCTTTCGACCATCAGGTATATGAGCGAGTCACATGTGGCTCCGTCAATCGCGGGGGTGTTTTTTATAAGTCTGTACTGTGTGAAGTGGACAATCTGTCATCATATAAGTGAAATACCCTTGAGTACGACGTTAAACACCAATCAAACAAACAAACAAATATTCCAGTATGTATGTGGATTACCCATGATTAGAGCCCTTTGAAATCAACATATTGGGAGGAGATTTGTATAGTCTGTGATGACCTGTAAATAAATGCTTTTTGTCCACACTTTTTTTAAAACTGTTTTGATGTGATTATAATTGAATGTATGTATTTTGCAGGGAGGCGATATTTATGCAGAGGGTCGTGATGACATGAAAGATTTTGCGGACATTCGTTCTGCAATGAAAGTGCTGATGTTTGCCGAGTCGGATATCTGGGAAATTCTAAAGATTCTCGCTGCCTTACTTCATCTAGGAAACATCAAATATAATGGTAAAATTGGGTTGTGTGCTATAGTATTATCTTACATTCTGTTTGAGACGGAGCTTACCATTGCCCAGGAGCTTTATAAAGGATAACATGAAGCTGATCTGTTTGTTATGTCTTTGTATAATGTTCGTCGGTGGTTGGAGGGAGCTTCATGTTAACCTGGTGCTCTCAGAGCTAAAGGGGAACAGGAAGCCGATCTGTTTGTTGTGTCTGTATTGCGTCCTGTTGTTGTCATTCTGTATATGTCCCGTCCTGTCTTTGTTTGTTGCCAGTGGTGTCGAGGGTAGTTTCCTTCACCTATTGGGCTGGCACATCCTCATATAAGTGAAATACCCTTGAGTACGACATTAAACCCCAATTAAACAAACAAACATTCTTTGTTTAGGCATGACATTGAGTACTTACGTTACAAACATATCTTTGGCCAGAAAACATGTTGTAATTAAGAATGTCATATACACAACTTTGGAATTACATTTTGAGGAGGAATGTATAATCTGCTTTACTGAAACTGGCTACCAAAGTCGGGCTATATTCTGTTATATTTGTGGAATTTTTATGCTGTCCTAGTATTGTATTCTAATGATGCCTTTTTCAAATCAATGATACATTTAGATGTCTAGGTTTTTATATGTGCAATTACTTTCCAGGTTTTGAACATGGAGTTGGTATTTTTGTGTCAGAAGTTGACCAGGATTCCCAGGCCTTTCATTATGGACTCAGGGTTTGTTCATTGTTTGTTAAAGAGTAATAACTACCCAGTACCTTATTAGAGAAGTTACAATTAAAAGGGAAAGTATGTTTGAATTCCTAGTCTCACATAATAAAGTGTGAAAATACTGTGAAAAATTAATTGTATACATACGTGTTCGAGAAATTCCATCCATTCCAGTACAAATATAGAATTCGTAGCATACTATACTGCTTATGAAAACATTAGTGTACCTGTTTTGCTCTTCCTGTTCTTCCATTAAGATGTTTCTTGATTTACCTCCCTTTAGGTAGGAGATGAGGTTGTCAGGGTAAATGGTTTTACGATTGACCAGGCTATCCATGAAGAAGTACTTAACCTGATCAAAGCTAAACCACAAATAGTACTTAAAGTTAAGAGTGAGTTGCCTTTATTATTAACATTATTTTAACTCACTTATTTCACTGCTTTTTGCAGGTATTCTGTGAGTAATACTTGGGGTTAGGTGTTTGTGGGGTTGGGGAGATTTATTTTAAAGTAAAGAAATGACATATCAGTAAAATTGTGTATATTTCAAGATTTTCTTTTAAAACTCGCTTGAGATGAGTAAATGGAAAGTGAAATTATTACAAAGATAAAAATTAGCTTTAAGATATTGATCTGACAAACATCCTTGGATCGTTATCATTTGTTGTTTTCTCCCACAATTTAAACCAATGACTGATTAGGAAAAGACAAAAAAAGGTGTATGACACTGCAGAAGTTTTCATTGACAAAACTTTTTCATCAAACTCAATTTGATGTTGCCTAAAACTCAATATTTCAGCGCACCTTCAGCGCTCAAAATGCATTAATACTCAATTTTATTAACTTTTCATTGTCAAAAAATAATAAAAACGGAAATATGCTAGTCATTCAGTGTAAATTCTGAATTTTATAGCTTGCCACTGGCCAAAAGAAGCCAAAACTCAATTTTTTCTAACAAAACTGAAAATCAAAGTTAAGAAAAACTCAAGTTGCCATTATTTTTCATCAAGGTATTCCCGATGAAAAGTGTCTATAAAAACCCCTGCACTGTAAATAATGGTTGATCTCTGTATGTTTGGTGTTGACACCCTAGTAGGGCACCTGTTTGTTGGCACTATGTCACTATCACTCAGCCTATTCAGTGAAATAATCCTGAGGAGAGTGTTCAGTGTCATGTATGCTTACTAAGCAATTTTAGATAAAAGACCTCTGGAAAATCATCTCCTATGATTTATTAACAGTCTTGTGATTTTGTTTTACAGCTGTTGGGATGCTTCCACGCAGAGAGTAAGTTTCTAATCTTCCACTGAAAATAACTTTTTTCATTGAACTGCATGTTTGTGAGACTGGGGGGAATAATATCATTTTTCGAGCAGTAAAAGTATACTTCACACTTTGGCTGTGTTGCTGTTTAATGTTGGAATTGTAATGACACTGCTGTCATATAAGTAAAATACCCTCTACTACAGTGATAAAAACCAATCAACTAATCTGCAGGTGTTTGTTGTTGACGCTCAGGTGAGTCACATGTTGTGGCTCGGGATATCACAGGGGTGATTCCTGGATGTTAAAACCAAATTAAACAACCAAAGGTTTGTTGCAGATGCTGGTCTTATTTTCTTGCCCTATATGTTGAGTGTGATTCTTTCCACCTACTAGCAACACATCTTGCATTGTACAGTACAAATTTGTAAGAATGTCAGACATATTTTACCTTTTCTACTTCTGGATTGGCATTTAACTTACTATAAAGCAACAACCAAGCAGATATAAATTTCAAGGAAAACGGTTCATTTGCAAATATCAAACTGGGATTTAAATTGTTGCCAGGTTTTGCTATATATCATTCTCTGTTCATAGACATGTATCGGATAGTGTGTCGTGGAAGTATGTTGAGAGGCCAAACCAATCTAAACATTCCATGTCCTGGGTAAGTCATGATCAGCACTAAATTAAATGTAAGCTTAATAGACCTCCTGTCTTGTAGCTTTATAGTCATCCTGACTTGTCTTAAAGAAGTGAGGTAAATAATATTAAATTAACATTTTTCATTTTCTATATTAAGGACTCTACCGCTAGTCAGGAGTAAAATATGCGACTCTTATCTTTTCGTGGCTGTTGCGGTTATTTCCATAGGATGATTATATTAAC
>JAVFBW010153302.1:0-12097 GCA_034783835.1 Mopalia ciliata
CACACGCCCCACCTACACTATGCCAATAAAATACATATATCAAAGAGGAGAAAAGTAACAAACTGCTATTTTTCGTATTATAACTTAGTAAGTATTATACTAAGGGGAGGTAATGCAGACATATATGAATTTATGTAAAACGTGATTGGAATGATTATGCAAAAAACAAACAGTTTAGTGGAGTGGGTACAGTAGCAGTATAGAGTGAGCAACTTGGTTTTCATTTATTAGTACAAAATAAGGAAAGTCTGTGCGTTATCATGTAGTAATTTGTTATTACTGACAAAGAAGGAATCAATATTACTATGTACTAAGTAGCGGAGAATGACTCCTAAGTACTTGATAAGTAAGGGCTCAAAGTTTTTGGGTACTAAGGAGCGATCGAGAGCAGCGCCCTCGACGTGTTGTCACCGGTTGAGCAAGATGGCGTCGTGAGGGGCATGGCCAATGTGTCGTCTGCTTGTTTAGGAATTTTGGCGGTCGTATTGTGTATAAGTCAATGACTGTGTCTGGTTCTTTAGTCCCTGATCAGTAAGGGCGGCACGTTATTCAGCAGTAAAGAGCAGTTGGTTAGCAGTTTCGTATAGGATAAGTATAGGGTGAGCAGCGCGGTCAACATGACGTGGTAAACCCAGAAGGGGAATCCCCATTATCAAAGAATAGTTGGTCATCTCAGTCAGCGCGTACTTGTGAGACACTTGTTGTGACGTCACAGGTTGACCGTGGCGATCATGGGTCTGGGCTTTGACTCTGTTCTCAAGTAATAAGGAGCCAATTCCCGCCCATTGGTACATAATAGCCTTAATTCCTCCTTTGTCAGTAATAACAAATTACTATGATAACTCACAAATTACTAGATAAATAATAATGCCGCCTCCCCACTGTTTGTGTAATAAAAAAAATACTACATGATAACGCACAAATCCTCCTTATTATGTAATAATACATGATAACCGAGTTACCCACTCTATACTACTGTGAAAACAGTCATTTTGACAAGTTGGTTAAAATATAATATTTCAAACGTAATTTTATATCCTGACTACATTTAAGGCTATGCTTTATCATATAAGTGGCCTTGAATATACAAACGTAGACCAATAAATCTTACAGTGGAGGTTCTCCAAAATCATTATGATAGTGTGACTAATTGTCTTGCCAGAGAGTAGAGGTACCCCAAAGCATTACATGGTTGGCTGATGACCGAGCAAAGGTGCCACTCGACGCTAGTACAACCTATTGGTGCGTTTTGCCAGAAACGTTTAATTCTATTTCTAGTTCTATTGACACCTTTTCTAACATTAGTACATTAAATAATACATAGATTCTTTACCCTACATCAGCAAATGCATACCCACCGGGACTTATTTGTCTTCTTCAACTTGGAAGTAAGTTAATATTGTTTTTATTACTGAAATTTCAATGGGATGGTATTGTAATTTATTCGTTAATAGCCTATCTTAAGCCTTCAGCGAGACAAACTACATCCATGGTTTATGCACTGATGTATGTTATGGTGGTTCCATCAAGCTCTTGTGCAATGCTGTGATTCCCTTAATCTTCATCGGTAAAGAAAGCACAACGTTAAGCCAGATCGACTCCGGGTAATGTCGTCAGCGGAGATTTGCATACGATTGAGAAGATGCCGAAAATCCCTGAACGAGTTTGTGCAAACAATCATATTGATCCTTAAAAACAATTAAAACAAACCAAATATTAGTAAACAATTCGTTTGATTCCATGATTGATTGATTGATTGATTGCATGATAGATTGGTAAGAAAACAGTGTGATTGATTAATTTATAACTAATAAAGTTTGATTATTTAATGGATTTATTGAAAACAGTATGATTAATTGGCTGACTGTTAAATTAATTAATTAGAAAACAATTTGTTTGATTGATTGGTGTTTTACGCCATTCTCAAATGTATTTCTTTTACATAAAGACGGTGTATTCCTACCATAATTGACACTGACACACCCATGATATGTAAAATATTTTTAATCAAGTCTGAAGGTCTATCTTCTTACAGTGCTAAGTAAATACAGAATTTCTACTCTCTAAACAAACTGCCGTTAGACAGAGGACAGAAATAGTTTCTCCAGTGACACTGGAAGAAGAATACAGTGTGTATTTGGTCAGTAATGGTAGGTAAACGGATGCCCGAAACAGTCCATTTGGTGATGGGAACCAATGAACGTCGCTGGCAACAAGCAACATATGAAGACAGGACCAAACAAAATGTAATACAAAAAACACCCCCACAGATCGACGTCCAGTTGTGATTTAGAGACCATCTTACAAACGGATTGTAAACAAAGACCATAACAGGAGGCTCCTTTCATAGTTATTAATATTCCACTTTACTTTGCAATGGCCGAATATTATTTTACTACAGAACAAAATACTAAATAATTGTTCATTGTATTGGTGTGGATATTGCTGTTAGACTACACCGCCAGTTTATAAGTGAAATGCCTTTGGGCACGGCGTTAAAAACCAAATCCAACCAGACCGTTAATCAGTCGACTTTCCATTCCACCTGTCAGCCAATACATACTGTGATATCTATAGCATTTTAACTGGCTGGAAAAGCCAGAAACAGATGCACGTTGATGTCCTCTTAATGTCTTCAAGGTCACCGGAATTTACTGTTTACGGTTTTGTTTCTGTAACTGGCGCAAGCATGAAGCCCAAACAACTAATATTGTTTTTAATATAAATGGTATTTACCAAATCAGTGATAATCTCCGACTTTAGTTTTCTCATCTGTTTGACTATTTGTAAAATATCCACATCTCTATTCGTCTTCATTTCTTCGATCACCACACATGATGTACAGAACAAACCACTTCGAGTGAACCCGTCCCTGGAAAGGTCAAAGTATTATCAGGATTAATCTGTTAAGTCCCTTTGCTTGGTAGTCATCGCTACATGTAGTTTTGTATAACACAGATATTTCTAACTGACTGCGTCATGGTTTAGTATGTTTGTCTGTGGTTGTAACGTTATTATGGATGGGCGTGTGTTCATGAGTAACTGGATGGTGATTAAAACTCGTCTAACATCATTCATCGAGGCACTGCCAACACAGGGGCTTCAGAAAGACAAAATGCAAGGGAGCTTATCCAAACTACGGAAAGCCAATAATACATAATAGGATCAATACTGTAACAGTTTTGTTACTCGATTATTTATCTGATTGCATTGATATAACGACAAACCACGTAATTCGATGGGTGTAAAACTAAAAACGAAGCCAAGTAACCAGCCAATATAGAAGTAGGCTGCATGTTTGAGAATGACATATAATGTGGTTTCTGATCGAAAAAAAATTCGACCAGTCAGCACAAAACAATTTTGAAAATGAGCCCACAGTAGACATACACACAGATATTTGATATTGTACAATACAAGACACTAGAAAAAAGCAGACCAATTGTCTTTTAGCCCAAGGGAACTTTGAACCTCCAGTAAATACCCAGTATTGTTGAAAACGGTTCTGTTACTATTATAACTAAATATTAGTTTGTAAACTGAGGTTGGACGTTCCTGAAAATACAGCAATTATTCAAAAAAAATAAAAGTTCAGAAACCAGGCAAAAACAAGGCATCAGTTTGATGGCTTTCAGGCTTTTTTATCTTTATTTTGGATATAGTTAATCGCTTGTTTAAGCAGCTCATACTTTGGTCTGAATCACTTACATGCAGTGTACAATGACAGGATGTTTTCCAGTGTTCTGTAGAATATGGTCAGCAAAAGTGAGAGCGGATTCTATCAAGCTCTGTGGGATTATATCCGTCCAAAATTTACACCGGAACTGCTTCAATGAAAGACATTCGACCTGTAGCGTGTGAAAAAATTTGTTAACATGCATTTTTTAAAAACATTTATAGACATCATATAAGACTTTCTTTTGTTTCGAAATCAAATTGCACTGCTAACTGTGCTCAATACTATTACACTTATATGACTTATATTAGAGTTTCCACTGAAAAACTTAACATAATAGAGTAAGGTGACTACTTCAAAGAAGGGCGAAAAATTCATATTGACTACAACACGTCTAACATCATCCATCTAACGCCATAAAACTCCTGGTGATGGTTTGATAATAAACCGAAATATTGAGTCAATTTAATATTTTGTCCTTCTTTGGAGTTGTCACCTTACTCTATTAAATGACTTATGTATTCCAACTATAAAAACTGTCAAACACAATCATAAAATTTGAAATGATTGATGAAGTTGGACCACCATTTCTCAGTAAATACAGTCTGATTATGCTTGATATATGCTACCCTTAGTCTTACTGCTTTGTAGATAGCAGAAAGGATTTTTATTAAAGAAATTTTCCCGTGACTGAATGATCTTTCGCAAAAGAACCTCAGACGAAACAACAAAATATCCCCCTTTTCAAAGAAAATTGTTCTGGTAATTTAGGCAAAACAGCCCCATGGGATTACAGGCTTAGTGATTCAAAAATACATTAATCAAAACTTAGGCATACTTTATTTAATTTTAAGACACTAACATTGACTTAGTTATCAAAAGCGGAAAATATAAAATGTTATAACCTACTGTGCCATTATATTTGAGATCGTATGTCCAAATATGGAAATCCTCTCTGGTGGTATCTTTATCAGTTAGAGTGACGTCAAAGGGCCCGAACTGCGCATGCTCTTTTGGGCAATATATACCCACAGTCTATAGGATAAATTTATGTGCGTATGAATGGCAAAATAAGGAATAAATATTTTTAAAAATGGTTAAAAAACAAACGTCAAATATCATAACAGAATAGAAAATTTGTTCAAGTTGGCTATGGATAAAATTATTGAAAGAAAAGTATGCTTCTATTTTTATTTGCTTTATTTCGTTAGTTGTACCGGTTAATGATACGATTTCTCTTCATTTAAACTATACATACTGGATTCAATACTATTTGTATGTTGTACAATATCACAAAAAATAACCTCCTCTCATTGCCTTCACAACACTGCCTTCACAGTGGTTGTAGTGGTAAAGTGGTGATTCTGCTGAATCCATGTTGTTTTAAGGAACTATAAGCTTCAAATAATTAACAGTCATGCTGAGCATCAAGAAATAATTTGATCATGTATATGAATGAACAAACTAACACGATCAAGATCGTCTTCAGTATTGAGCATAACAATTGTTTCCACAGAGTGATCGTAAACCAAACGCCAGAAATCCACGACTGTATTTGTGAGGGGCATCGGGGTGATGACGAATCCTTTCTTTGTTTTAGAAACCTAGAAAAAAACACGCACATATAATATAGACATACTGGAAAGCAAAATTGTTTTTGTTTACATATATAATTATGTCACAACCATATCATCGGTTGACTCAAACTATAAACATGAGTAATACATATATAACAAAGGTGCCACTTTTGGTATAGAAATATTTCCAGCCGTTACCTGAAGAGAAATACGCGGTTCTTTTGTCGTACACCTGTTTAGTTCAGTCTGTTAAAGTGCAAGAGTATTGGTTGGAATCCCGTTGGATGTTAAGTAAATACTATTGTTCTTTTCACCTGCACATCCATAGAAGCACTCACAAATATATATACACACTTATATACATTCACATACACAAATACACGTAAATATATATATTGTACCATCAATGGCCGGGAACGAAATAAATACAATTTTGTTAATATGTATAAGTTTATTGTTCATATACCAATCAGAGCTTTAAAATCAGATGCAGTTAACGTGATTTTTATATGGGGTATTTATTAACGCCTAATACAGATTAATTTGTTTTCATCGTGGTTCAGCATCCATCGTGTAAACATGTTTGTTTACTCAAATAACCGCGTGTCAGACGGAAGTGGAGCGGGTGCCTGTATTAATGTTTGGCCAGTGTTCTGTGATTGGATAACTAAACTCACCAGTCAACGCTGTTCTACATATGTGACATTACAATAGGCCACTGGGCAGCTGATTAGTATATCAAGGTATAACAGAAGGCACCCGCCCAACCACCCTATGTATCTAACAAATGTTCTAGAACATAACGACTACTAGTATTGTTAATAAAACAATCTTCCTTGAAGACAGCATATTTAAGATGTACTAACAGGTAGGAAGACAGGAATAATACGGTCTGTTCCTACTGGCTCTGGTAGTTCATATACATTATCTGTAAAGAGAAACAATATCACTAATACTAATATTACTAATGATAATACCACTAGAATAAATTCCAGAATAAGACTTACAGAACATACTGTCCAGAATCGGACTAACAAAACATAGAAGCTGTAGCACCCTATTTCAGAAAAGACTACACAAGCGTTCAGTGTATAGCACGATTGACCAGAATTAGACGAGAGGGTCTGTAGCACGATTGACCAGAATTCCACAAGAGGAGCGTACGGTCTGTACCACGATCTTACAGAATCAGACCCGAGGAGCGTACGGTCTGTAGTACGATATTACAGAATCAGACTAGAGGAGCGTACGGTCTGTAGCACGATATTCCAGAATCAGATCAGAGAAGCCTACGGTCTCTAGTACGATATTCCACAATCAGACCAGAGAAGATTAGAACATACAGTTTTTAGCATGATTTTCTAGAATCCGAGCCAAGAAGCTATTGTAGTGCAATTCTATATTTACTTGTACAAAATAGAACAATTAAAGTCTACTTAAAACAATACACACCAAATGTAAACATTGCTTTATATTATGAGCCATATAATAAGTTTGCAAAACGTCATGACAAATGTAACTTACCTGATACTACTTCAGGGTTTCCTGAATCATGGTGAACGGTTCCATCATTTTTTCTCTGCTCGGAAAACGGTATAACATTGTTTAGTGTCTAAAGAAGAAACAACATGCGTTTAATAATTAATGTAGAGAAAAATGACTGCGTTTCAAAAATAAAGAACGAAAACTGAAACAGTGCGAATTGTTTCTTTTGTAAGTTGACGGAAAAGTGTGTGCAAAATTTATAATGACCATAAATAACCCATGGAATGAAGAAAGTAGGAAGATGTCGTTTTGACAACGGAATTTGGGCTGGTAAGATAATGAAACCGATCTTAATTAATACAGTTCTTCACATTTGTTGCCAGGGGTAATGAAGTGGTCAAGGAGTGCCAAGACTCCGAAAATGGCTATGAGTATTTTATAACAAGTGTTGGATTCTTCGGTCGGTTAGTTCATGGAGAATTTTGGACATTAGAAGAACGTTAATCAATTTTGTCGACATACATGTAGTCAATCGTACACACCAATTAAAGACCGTTAACTATTGCCTGTTAAGTCTTTTAGAGGAAAGCGTATGTAGTCCTGAAACATTCAACAAAATAATCATACATAACCTATAACATTCTGAAGTAATAGCCTGTAAAGTGGTTGTGTAACACAACCCCCTAAAACATTGGTCAAGGATTGTGATGGTTCTGAAAAGTATACCTGTGTTTCATCACCAGTGTTGCATTCCCCTGTTTGTGTAGCTTTGTTAGTTTTTGAAGATCGGTAACCACTTGTGTTGATAAACAAATGTACATCAAGGCTTTTAAGAAATGTCAACGTTTAGAACGGTAGAGTTGTTATCGAAATAAAATAGAACAATGAAAAATTGTGGAACCAACTTTGTCCCATTTGAAGACTTTCTCTGGGAGTGTTCTAATAATCTCGATGAATATCCACAATGTCACAGTTTGCTATCGTTTTAATTGCTCGTGTTCAGAATCCGCGCTCTCTCGACTGTTGTTACGTGGAGCACACATCAAGTTACCATAAAGATATAACAGTTCACATTATGGTTGTGTTGTTGCTCACTCTTTGGAAGTACACCACGGTCTAATAACTGGAATACTCTAAATCAGGGCTTTGAACACAGATCATTCAATGAATGAATCAATCAATCAATCTATCAATTACTCAATTTACTGGCCAGCAATTGTTGAATGTGACCTTGACTATTATAGACTATACCTCGTATTGTTCTGCCATCTTTGATTGTCTCGTCTTTGAATTATCCACACTCAATTCGCTGTAAACATTAGTACAGTCAACGGAAGAATTAGAGCTGATGTTCATTCTGAATGATTTAACCAACACTTCGTAAAGAAACACGTACTGTTTCTGAAAATAATAAACGATTCCGTCTGATTGCTTCTTATACTCAGACCTTAATATAAATGTACGTTTAAAACCCAGTTTTCGAGAGTATTTTCGTACCATTTTGTGTATTTTTGTGTTACAGCATAGCACGGACTATTAACTTCAGTGTGTATTTTTATGGTCTATTTGTGTATTTAACATAAATTATATGTACAAAATAGTCCAGAATTTCAAGGGTAGGTAGTTATGTATACCTTTAAATACATTCACTGTAATTATATTCGTTATTAATCAGCAGTTAGTCAGGTTACAGAAATAATTGCGTTAAACATTAAAGGTAGTCTGGGGTGATTTCTGTCGTTTTCTCCTTAACTCACAAGGATGGTTAGAGGTGCGTACATTTGATACGACAAGACCATGAAACCGGTAAATTACCATGTCATCAAAGTTTACACTTTTTACACTTCTCTGCATGACGGTATTTTCGTTATTTCGGGATAACGTACTCTTTCGTAGTTTGAAAAGATTCTAGTTCACAAAATTTAACAGATCGAGAAGTCCTGGGATTGAAACAGAGCAAGGCACCGAATCGCCATTAGTAAAACGTATAAATACCAAACACTTGCTAGATATGTAACATAAGAGCGACTTGTGAATAATGTAAACTGATTTATCACCAGGGTGCTTTCTGTTCGCACAAATCCAGGTATGCTGGGAATCTTGAAGAAGATTATGAATTGAATTCGGTTTTGTATATTTTTTTGTCTTTAAATTTATTTAACCAAAACAACTGCCACAACTGACACTGATCAAAGAATATAGAAAATAAGTTACTTTAGTGTACAAATTCAATAAGCGAAAACATAGAATAGCTGCGCTGTCGGCTAAAAAATGATATGTATAACATACAACCATCGCGAACATACCTCTGTCAGACTCATCTTGAGACCCTGTTCTCCAAGTTTATTAAGGCATCTTTTCACATCAACAGATCCTTTTGTCCCAGCCTCTTGTAAAATATAGTCCATAACTATGTAGGAACCACTGCGCCCCATTTCAGCACTGTAACAAGATAAGCCGAACCATTAATTGGATGCAGCCAAGACTTACGCTTTGGGGTGCTTGAATGTCGTTTTATATGGTATTCAATTTTTCAATAGGGAACGGTACCAGAATTGACACCTAAATGATGTACCAATACCAATACCAAAATCACAAAAACACACATGACCTTTGTCTACCTAGCTCTTCACTTGAGACCCAATATAATATAGACTTTAAACAGACTGAGTGGTTAAGTGGTTGGCGTGTCTGCCTACTAATCCTACATCAAGGTACCGTCCATGGGTTCGAGTTCGGATATTTGAGCTAGTTGAACCGTGTGCCTCCGGCAATCAAGGAGGCGGTATCTGGTTTCCACCAAATTTGAAAATGACACTCTGTTGTCTACCAGTGAAGTACCCTTTAGTACGACGTTAAACCGCAATCAAACAAATCTATCTTGTAACACTGATTTTTGACAACATTTGCCGTCGTAATATTTAAAACTAATTTTTGTTCCAGATGATCCATATAATGGTTTGCGTGAAGTCAGCCTACCTGCAGTGAACAATTGTGGGTCCCTTAAGTTTGACATCGCTGTTGTTTACTTTGTTCCGGAAATCCAATAAACCCTCTGCGTGTTTTGGGACTTCTTTGTCCGGCCAGGACGTGAAATGAAACTGTTTTACAACGTTTGTTTTCTTCGCCTAGAAAACATTTTTTTGTTGCTTTTAATGGAATATATTGTTTGTTTTTGATACACGTTCAGGGAACACTTTCTAAATTGTGTCCAAGCTATCAGAACCGAATAAAGTCCAACACAATAACGGGATATTAAATTCGATTGTCACCTATTCTGTTAGAATCTAGCCTACTGATTAGTCGATTGCACGGCTACAAATATCCGCGTCCCGCTGCAGATTACCATATACGGATAAACGGGGTTGAAATAAAACCACAAGTAGGTTTGAAAGAATTTGTAATCTGCTGCTAGTGACGATTAAACCACGTGATATCAAATCGAAAGATCGTTGGATGTCCTTGCTGTATATATCTATTAATATCGGTTCAGCTATATGAACTGACGCAGACTGGGGTTATTATTCTGATTATGATTAGAATGAATCATCAATCGCTACTAAAACTTAGTTTAAAAGAATGTTTAATTAAATATTCACAAAAAGAACATGATTAGGTGTAGCTGCATTTCTGTCTCGTCAAAGACAGAATGTGTATGTTTTCTTATTTTTCTACAGTGTTTGACAAGGTCAGCGATACTTTGCTTTTCCACAAGTTGAAATGTATTGGAGTTAATGATATAAGAGACAGAAAACAGCGAAATTAGTAAATGGCGTATAATGCCGAATACCGTACCATCGGGGATGCCTCAGGGCTCGATTCTTAGGCCGACAATGTTTTCAACTTTTGTCAACGATCTGGCGTTCAAAATACATCTTTCCAAATGTTTAATGTTTGCAGATCATGTAAAAAATGTTAAGGTTGTTTCACCTGTAAATAATTGTTAACTGCTCCAACCATACATTTCATCTTTTTTGGACTGGTGCCGATTAAAGCATATAAATCTAAATGTTGACAAATGTTTTATGGTAAATTTTTCACTTAAGAAACAAAATGTTAATTTTGACTTCACTCTTAGAGAAAAATCTTACTTTTCTGGAAAACACTATAAAGACCTGGAATATGTCTTTAACAAATTAAATTCTCTGATCACATAAACAATCAGCTACAATGGCATTTAAACTACTTGGGTTTGTGAACAGAAACTGTAAGATTTTAAAAATGCTAATGCCATAAAATCCATCTATATGACTTTGCTACGAAGTAGCATTGAATAAGCCAATACAATGTGGAACCCATTTAAAAAACACTGTTTAAGCGAATTTAAAGGTGTTCAACAGCTGTCCAATTGTGGAATTTCTCTCTTTCAAAGCATCTGTTTGTTATGAGCAGAAATAGTATTTAGCTCGCTGAACACATTTTAATCTCCCTACTCTTGAAAGTAGGCGTAAACATACAAATCTACTTTGTTATTTACACTTGCATACACAGTAATTTTAGTTGCCCTCTTTTAGTCTTTAAAAAAACTGGTACCTATAAGATCCTTAACACCTTAAGATTTATTTTACCCACCTGAATGTCGAATTATAATTCGTAAAAACGATGTTGTAAATAGATGTCAATTACTTTTTAATGAAACGATAAAACAGAATGATTAAGACTGTTTTACATATACAAGTTGTTTAAAATCTAACTGTAGGAATATTTTATACAAATAAATTGAATACACAAATGTTTGTATTTGTCAAATTAATTCATGGTAAATTAAATAACCTATAAGTTTTCTGAATTGTTTTATACAACAATGTTCTATCTGTGATATTATGTTTTTGCAAATGTCTATACATTCAGTTGCCATATAAATTGTGTAAATTTTACTTGTGTAATTTATCTGTGAACATCATAACGTTAAAAATTCTAGTCCTCCTATACGTTTTAATGTCTTCCTATCATGTTATAGTAGGTCATATCCTATCCCATCTGTTATATATATTATCAGCTTTGTAAATGGATTGTATGTATCTGTATGAGTCTGAGTTCAATAAACTAAGCTTAAATTTAACTAAAGTAAGATAGGCAAACGGGAGGAACGGAATGACGTCAGTTTGGCCTTAGTGCTGTTCTTCAGCATAACTTAACTGGCCATTGTGACGGACATGAGATTAATAAAAATAATGTCATTAGAATATGACGTAATAAAAAAGTACATTGGACATTCTGGGGCTGAGGTTTAGGGGCTTTAAGCTTGAGCCAGAAGTCTTAGTTAGGTTTTTTTAAGACCTCTGTCGTCATTTTGATACCTCGTCAAAATGACGACAGAGGTCTTAAAAACCCTAACTATGACCGATGTCGAAGGTTT
>JAVFBW010153313.1:0-12096 GCA_034783835.1 Mopalia ciliata
TCTAGTCATATCAACCAGATAATAACAAAGTATTAAAATAAAGGGTGCAATCATACAAAGCTACAAAAACAACACAATTACATGAATTTGCCCATGCATAAGATAAATAAATAAACATTAACACTAGTTAGAATGACTACATTTTATTGGAAATAAATTGCATTGCCAATGTCAATAGAGTACTTGTGACACTTGTGTAACTATACACCTTTTTTCGTTAAAGTTACAGAAAGGTAAAAACCAAGAGTAATGAAACAAGTGAAGTAATACAATTGTATTTGTCTAAGGACATAAATATGTCTATAAATATTCTTTAAGCAATTTCTTGTTTAATTGACTTAAATGAGAAGTTTCTTTTTTCAAAACATATTTTGGTCCATTGTATTCTCTGGGATAGGTTATCGGCAGTGCATGATTATTCCTATCATATAGTATAAACATTTTAATCAATCAGCTATTTTTTGTAGCTGTGATGTCAATATAAATACCTTAAAATTTCCTTCTAACAGCTTTAATTAATGTTAAAAAAGCTAGTTCCAAAACTTGAATGGAGTATCAAAATAACCCTTTCTGGAAAACGAAAATTGCTTATAGAAATGGGAAGGGTTACCAGAGTGATAACTTCTTTATGGAGAAGACTGATTAACATTGTCCAAATTCTAGCACAGTATGTCTCAGATTCACACATGGTGTACTTCTATCAAGAACAATCCTGTCTACTCGCCACCCATCGTATAGATTTCTGTCAAGAGTATTTTTCCCTGGCTATATGCATAGCACATACTTGCATCTAGAGCACCTGGTCCTGTCACAACAAAGACATTATAATTAAATTATCTGGTCAAATTACTGTTAGATATTTCTGTGTAAGTAAAACATATCCCACTAGATTACAATTTGAGATTTGTAAGATATGATTTAGCCAGTTCCAGTAGAAAGCAACAATACCTACAGAAATATTATTATAAAGGCTAATTCCATTATTTTATGACTTGTATTTTTCTGTATTATTTATTTTAAATCAAGCATATTAAAATAAACCAAAAATAAATGAAAAAAAAATATAGTTACAGTAGCGTTACTCCAGCCTCGGTCATATTAGAGACTTCCAAGTGCTCCACTTAAATTGGCAAGGACATAGTTTTCTGTACATTGCATTGGCTTTGTCTGAATAATTGCGCAGTGTGTATAAAGACACCCCATCGAAGGTGTCCTGAGCAAGGTGTCCATGCACCTCAGTAATGTCTAGGTTAAGTTCCTGGAATTTCTAACATTATTATTTCTTGTCATCAGGTTACAGGCTGTAACAAATATATAAAGCATATGCAAAAGACGAAATGAAAAAAACTATAAGCATGTTTACCGTGTTCACTCTACTTTCGCTTCACTCAACATATATCACTTGATACACAGTAGTTATGTGGTCTTTATTATGTTTGAGATGGTTTATATTTTTAATGACGGTTTACCTCCTCTAATATATGTGCTACTGTTCATTCTAATCATGGTGTATACTCGTGAGGGTTCAAGCTGTATTAAAAACAAAGAACGGAATTACTGGATATAAGAAAAAAATTAAAATCAAATTATCTAATATTTACGGTACGCCTCTGATTGTTTGTTTGTTTGATTGGGGTTTAACGTCAAGGGTATTTCACTTATATGACGACGTGGCAGCCCAATGGGTGAAGGAAACCATCCTCGACACCACTGGCAACAAACAAAGACAAGACGGGTCAAATACAGGACGACAACAACAGGACACCAAAAAACAGATCGGCTTCCTGTTCACCTTTTGCTCTAAGAGCACCAGGACAACATGAAGCTCCCTCCAACTGCCCGCCGGTACGCGTTTGCAGCCAGTGCTGTACTGTAGGCTGTATTACGATTTTACACACTCTTGTCTACTATATAAAGCTAAAATACCCTTCTGGGATCTATTATATTGAGTTTCATCGAAAATATACGCGATTTTTATGATTACTTCCTATAAATGACTTGTTACATGATATTTGCAAAAATAAAGGTTCTTTACATCTACTTTCAAATTTAGCTAGAGTGTTGTTATAAGGCCTACCAGTTCAGGCCGCACAAGTGATGTCAAAACTTGCCTATCTGACCGTCTACCGGTACTGTAAGCTTTCGTGACAATGCATCATATATGTAGGAATTACTCTGGACGGGCAAAAATTGAACACAACGTTTAACCCTGGGACATTCAGTGCTAACACCAGTTTAAATCGCTATTACCAGGTTAGAGATACACCTTGAACATGACGTGACGTAATCTTATAGCGGATTAAATTTAATAGCGCTTCGAGGAACCGGTCACTGGACCTAGTATATATGGAACCAAGGGTAAACGTTATGTTTATATAGAAGACCTAAACACATAACAGTAGGTAGAATAAACATGCTGTTTAACATCTAAACGTTTTATTAAACATATCAGCTGAAAAGTAAACCCTGTAACACAACAATAAACATATTAAGCGTCAACGGGTTTTACAGTGTATTAGTAGTTATATCTCTCACACATCATCTAAATAGGGATTGTACACCTTCTCATCATGTATGGGGCCATCTATCAAGTGTTTTACAGAGAATTTCAGTAGTGCCTAAAGTTGTGGACAGCTTTGTAAAACTAGCTCGTGGCTTTGTGTACTTCTTCTCCGCCTGATCTACAGTTGTGGACAGCTATGTAAAACTAGCTCGTGGCTTTGTGTACTTCTTCTCCGCCTGAGCTGGAACTAAACATATGACAGTTTTTGAGAAATGACAGAAGCCGTTCTAAAGCTAAAATTTATTTAATTGAAATCACCTTCCCGATGCGAGGCTGAGATAAATAAGCTCCGTATGGGACATTTTTACCTTAACTGAGTGTCGGCTGTCAGACAATGATTAAAATGAAATGGAGAAATGCCGTTGCAGAGTACTTGTGAGTATTAATCCCGCTAACAGGTACTCCGAATGATGGAGATATTGTTTGTGTGTCGAACATTAAAATATAGTTTACATAAGATATAAGGACAATCATATACATTATTGACACAATATCCAAGAACTTTCTACTTTTGTGTAACAGTTGTAAATTAAAGAGTGTACACAAATGTTTTTAATCAGGAATTGAGTGGAGGGATATTGCGCACTGCGGCTAAACATGCGACTGTGTATAAATAGTGGGAGGACTACCTCCTCTTTGTTTGAGCTGGCACTCAAACAAACAAAGAGATTGTTGTTTATTTGTTTGAGCTGAGCTGCGCATTCATTCAATTGCTTACGCTCTGGTCCCTTTTCGTCGAAATTACACGATAAAGCAGGGGTTTTTGAATAAATCTGGTCGAACCTTAGGCGATTCGAAAACTTTGACAATCGGTCATCTTGACGAATTGTAATGCGTCACCTGACGTGGAATTCTTGCTTTTCACCGACTAGGAGCGGCAAGGGTGCACAGCTGTATTGGAAATAAAGCCCAAGACTGCACTGACGATACCTGTATCTATTTTCACTCGAAATATGGTGCGAGTTTTAAAAAGCGACTAGTGGTTTCACCTGATGTCTCACATTGATGTTCCCTTGAAATATGCATTCAACATCTAACGGAGGCAAGGCCGAAAAACAGATCGTCGCGTTAAGTCCCTGTTCCTTTCTTACCTTTCCTCCATAGACGGAAAACCTGAGTTAACTATAGTCCCCAACAGCTACTTTCGGTCTAAACACAGGATGACAAGTAGGCTATACGTGTAGTACTTTTCATGATCTTAGTCCCTTTTACGAGTCCTGACATCACCACAGATACATAAGTTGACAGTGACGCCAGGCTGTTTGTTGTATAATTTGATGTGTAATGACTTTCTGGTTAGCTGTTAGTTTCTACAATAATCCAATTAAATCTTTGTCACGTTTTTGTCTCGAATTGCGACAAGGGTAGTATGCATAATCTGGAAGTGTCGTGTTACACATTTTGACCCTTGCAATGGAAAGATGACAGTCAAAGGCAATTGGTCCTCTGGCTAAGAGCAGTTTGTTTGAAGAGTAGCAATACTGTCTTTACCTAGCACTGGAGGAAAATTATTTTTCCAACATTATAGAAACATCTGTGTTGTGCTAATGTCAACTATTGTTGGAATAAACTGCATCACAAAAGTGAAATAGCCTTTAGCACTGCGTAAAACACCAATCAATCAATCAATCAATCAATCAATCAATGGCTATACATTCTTCATTTGATTTATAATGTGATTTATAATGGATCACAGATTTGACTTCATGTATCAATTATGGTGGCAACCGTTCAACTTTTAATAAAAAAATTAAACCATTGCTACGTATATCGAGGGCTTCTAATCAAACCTGTAGCCTACATGTCCATCTCTTCCTGGCCTGACATTGCTGGTCTACCTGGACAGTTTTTACGTAATAAGGCAATTAAGGGCATAGACACTTTGGACAGAATGGCTTATACCATATAACTAGTATCAGTTTGCATTTTTTTTGTGGGTTTAACTCATTTTAGACCAAGGCGGGTCCGGTTTGTAACCTAATTTTCCCCTGCATTTTGTACTTCAAACTGGCTTCAATAAACTTGATATCATTTTAACCATTTTTTAAATTCTTTTGTTACAGGATAATTGGCGCTGGTCAAATAGCAGATTTCAAAGGTCCAGGCGTCAGCCCATTCGCCCAGGCAGATGCTTTCGACTCAGGGCTGCGGCTTTTACAATGTTGCAAATCTATCCATACGGTAGAGCGGATGGTAGTAGTTGCACTGCAGCTGACTTAGACATTTTGTTTTATAAGCTGTCACCATACTTTACTGTGTCAACGGTGAAAATTCAAATAGATAGGCAAGCAGTATGTAAATATGTACGTGAGGGATATGCATTCCTGCCCCTGTCAAGCACATTCCAATCCGTACAGGTGGAAGGTCTATATTTTAATACACACCCTGCGACTTCATAATGTGATATATCCTGGTGGTAAGGCTCAACCATTTGTCTAAATATAGCCAATGTTGTTGATGTACACTAGACATAGATGATCGATTTGCCAAAAACAGATTTCAGATTTCTGCCAAAGACAATGTGGATATCTTTGTCATCTGCAAAAGAAAATATAATTTCTTGGTAGCTGTTGACGGACATCAGTTATGTCTTTATGTATATTAGACATTGACGACCGATTTGCCAAAACAGATTTCAGAATTCTGTACACAGGCAATTTGGATAGCTTTGTCATCTGCCGAAGGAATCGTAATTTCTTGGTAGCTGTTGACTCCCATCAATTATTTATTTTGTATTTAAACGACGTGGATACAACGACTTAAATATTTATGTGAACTTAAATTGTCTTGGGGTTTATGGTTAATCATTTATTGGCTTAAATACTAACAATATAAAAGGCTATTATAGGTTTTAGGACAATAACATTCACTATTAGGCCCGAGACAATCGGTAATATGAACATGTTTCATCGTTTTGTGTCTAGTACATTTTAAATTTTCTGTTTTGTCTGGGTATTGTACTTTTTCATACGATTCGAATACGACTGTATCATTCTACGTTTAACAGCCGTGACATGTGTATCACTATAGTTGTTTATGTGAAATCAGAAGTCTATCAAGTAGAAGTATAAAACCGGTCATTACCCAGTTCCGATGGCATTGTGACTTTCAGTGTATTTTCATAGTGTCGTATGACTCATTGCGCAAAATATGGTGGATTTTGTTCGTGTCATGCAGTTGGAAATTCAGGAGCAGTGTTCACATGGTATACCCCTAATTCCACATCCAATTCATGTCATTCTAGGTTTCTCTATGTCTCACTAGGGGTGCTTTTTCATCAATCAGCATTGTTCTGGTCACAATGCCGTTGGATCTTGGTAATGGCTGGTTTCATACTTCTGCTTCATAGACTTCCGGTGATGTTTAATGTCTAGTTGACCAAAGACACTTGTATCTAGCTGGTTGTCGTAAGGCCTACCAACTGACAGTTGATGTGTTAGCTGTCTATAATAGAGTCGAAGAAGGGCAATCTTGTTTCGCAAAATCAAAAAATACCAACAAATAAGGCAAACTAACACAAAATACTTTTACTCGCCTGTGGAATTTAACGACAATGTCATTTTGTAAAACTAAATATCGATTTCCTTCCCTTTTCGTCAAAATTTTGACTTGGAATCACTTGAAACCTGTCCCAAACAGTTTGAAGGCATCCTGTTTATTTCTGGCGATTTCCTGTAATCAAGGTTGTGTCCCCAAATACCGAGACGTGGGTCAGGCATAAAAATAAAGTCTTGGGGACCCGCAGGCGACGACTTGAACACCTTCCAAAAATGTTGTTTTTTGTTTTAATTGTTAATATGTTTCGCTTTAAAAAAAACACAAAGACTGTCAAATGGAGTTTAGCGCTGGGAATAAAGGAAGAATACTCTGGGAAGGGGGACTGTACACAACTGGATTTAAACATATGGTGTAAATGTGGTTTAAAATAAACAACCTATGTAAAACCTATGAAATCTTGATTATAAAGGGGCTAAAGACAGCAAAAATCCAGTTGATTTTAAAAGAAACAGCATCACTCTTTAACAGAATATAAAGGTTTTTTTAAACAATAAATAACATTTACTTCTCTCTATTATTGTTATTTGCTTTTCTTATGGCGCTGAGTTCATTGACCTCAATTGACTTTCAGACAAGTTTAAAATATGTAAGCTAGCCTTCGTCACTTGTTTCTCACTATTTAAATTGGGTTCACATTGACCCAAAAAGAAAGCTGACTAATGAAGTTTATTGGCTATACATGTTATATTTTTACTGCAGGGAAAGAAGATGTTTCTTGCTAGTTACAAAAAAATAAATAAACAATTAACAAATTAGTAAAAAGCCCGACATGTAAAACAAAGTTATTGAAGGGAATTACAAGTTTTGTTTCGGTCATGCATACTTCAGATTTTATTTCTTTTGGACTCCTCAATGTGGTTTATTTTTGTTATCTGTAAAATGGATTTTGTGCCTATTGGGTTTTTTTTAATCATTTTATGGAGTATACATTCTCTTTTATAACACTTATATTTAACTGATTTTTTCTGATTTCAGTCCTCTGTTATTTAATTATTTTATGATCATGATAGATAAATTCCATTGAATGGTACATTTAGCTTTACATGTGAGTAGGCTTATATTTAACCAAAAAACGACTAGTTATCATTTTAAAAATTTTATATTGCAATTTTGTGTTAAACGTAAATAATTTAAAAATGAGATTAAAAAAAAAAAGCGAAATCCGGCTCATAAATATATTTAAAGAACGAAATCAATAATTTTATTCCTAGCTGTAATTACATTGTGCCGATTTAAAAGAAATATCCTCGATTCGGCGACAGGTGGCTAGGTTTAGACAGTTATTCTTGCACCTTTTGTATCCCTCTTTGAATTCCCCTGACATCGTTAACGTCATGCATTTTTATACCACAAAAGACCCCGATATATATTTATTTTTTACTTATTTGAATTAAACTCTTACCTTATTTATAAAATATTACTACAGCCTTTCACATTATGTTGCTTTGACAGTCGGTTAAAAACAGGAACATGTAGCTGCTTGCTTAAAGAAGGAATGAGACCTCTCGAGAGGTTTAATATCTGAATGACAGGAAATAGTAGTGTTATTCCGCGTGGTATCACTGTATTTTGGTTTCTTTTAGATAGAATGAGAGATGTCCTTTTTTCCTGCACGTAATTCCCCTTCACGTGTAATATGTGAAAAATAATTCGACATATCTAAAATAAACCTTATTTCAACATATGTGGACATCTTTTTCACTTATGTAAAATAAAAAGACCAGTGGAACTCTTTTGTAGATGTGTGAAATAAAAACATCCACCTCAATTGCTGACTTCCCCCTCACAGCCCGTATTTAGCGGCGATGACTTGGCTCAAAAGGTACAATCTGATCATCAGGACATCCATCCTCTGCATTTAGCAAAGCATTCGTTATTTTCTAGAAAAGAATTAATCAGGGAAGCTACATTTGTTTTATAGCCCTACAATTGCGACCGATTCTATAGAGAACATGAGGCCTACTACGGCTGATTCATCGGGAAATAAAATGATGTAAACAACGATATACATACTAAATATGAATACATTTTACATAATGGAATGTATGGTTTTTATTTTTGGTTGTAAATATATGGTAGGGTTAGACTTTTGTCAGTCTGCACTTAATGACCTATATATACCTGTGCTTTGCCTTGTTGTTGTTGCAATCTCGCTACAATGGGCCAACTGATCAAACGTCTCGAGACGTCGCAAATGAATGTTGGATAAATGCTGGGGGAGAAATCCTTGCTCAGCTTTTTCTGACGAGTCGAACTCTCATATCCAAGTGAACATAAGTGCAATTCTTTTCGACATATGTGAAATAGGTTTTGATGTTTTATTTTACTTATATGAAAAATAATTTCACATATGTTAAAAAGAATTTCAAATATGTTAAAAAGAATTCTACATATGTTGAAAAGAATATTTAATATGTTAAATAATTTTTTTTATAATAAACATATGATATAAAAGAAAATCATGCGAGTTACCACTAGTGATTGCTATAAAATAGGACCAACATAATGCCCGGGATTATTTACGGTACGAAAATAGACGAGGGATGTTCCAACATGATATCTACAGCGGAGATTTTTTACGGTATGGAAATGGCTGAGGGGTGTCCCGACAGGATATATACATTAGAGATTATTCACGGTACAGAAATGGCACTGGGATGTTCCAACATGCATAGTATGAAGTCTCCTGTGTTGAAATCGGTACGTTTCAATGGCCGGTAAAGAAATAAAGTGAATATAAATTAATAAACGGAAGCTTAGAGCTCAATAATGTGTAAAAACGTGTTCCTCGACTGAAGAAAAGAATTGATTTAGTTGGTTTTAGTGTCAAGTCTTGTCGCAATCTTGCGGCATATGAAGAGGTCTCCCTTTGGATTTTTAATTGCCGACGAAGAATCGCCCTTGTTCATTTATTCCAAATATTTATACCTTAATGCCTTTAATACTTTTAACAACAACAAATCTTGGGAAAAAACAAGTCCTTTTGGGACTTTATTTCCCGCTAAATAACTGTTTACAAGAAGTTGTATTAAATAAACATTTCTGTTGAGAATAAAAGCATCAACCAATCAATCAATCAATCAATCAATCAATCAAAAACCATCACCAATTTGCATAATAATCACATAGCAAAGAAAGGGAGTTCATATAAATCTAAATTTTATATTAAATAAGTAGTTCTAGAAAACACGAAATAATTCATAAAGAGATTACGTCTCATTTCTGACGTGATCTTACTTTTGACCTAAAGGGAAAGTCGCCTTGTTTGAAAACCGTCACTAAACATAGTTCTGTGACATTCTCTTGTGATTGCGTCCGACAATATATATCCGTGCCAATTCAATCAAAATGTTGAACTTTTTAGACATTAATTCTCACACAAATGAAAATAAATCCTGCAGTGCGCGTAAACGATTATCCAATTCAAGCCAGTTCAACATCAAACTATTATGCGATCAATGGACACGGCTTCAGATAAGTACTCTCTATTATGTATTCATCTGTATGCAATAAACTTGTCAACATCTGTGAAGTGGTCTAAAAGGCCGGTGTACTTTTTTTATTATTGTAACATCGGTGTGGTAACTAAGTAATCTTGTATACAACATTTGTGGCATTGACCTTGGGTTCGGATAAGTGTTTACCAAGGATATCCCATGCGTTTTGGATATTACTTGTGCCCACTGTAAATGCTATCGAATCCGTATCATTGAAGTCACATTCATACAAACATGCCTTCTTTTTTCCTACGTCTTGAATGTGAAAACCGGCGACCAGACGAACCACTCCAGTGATAAACACATCCTCCATCGTGAGAATGGGAATATATTGAGACGTCTGATACAAAACTCCGATTGCAGCATTTGGGATGACGTAGAAATTTCCCAAAATATAAGGTGGATAAAAGTCAGGCTCGTACTCTTGTTTATTTACTATCCATTTAGGTATTGGGCCATCTCTGACAACTCGTGTCTGAAAACCTTGTCGTCCAACTAGATGTGTCACGGGTACTGTGTTTAACAACTCCAGCAATCTTGGCAGAACAACTAATACATCCTCGTCGTTTTTCAAAAGATAATTTACATTGGGACAATATCTGATTGTCCACTGGAAAGCAGTCATCGTTTTTAAGGTGAGATTCCCGTAGCTGTCAATGAAGTTAGCCAAGACGATATCACCGTAGATGTGGCTTTCCTGTTGAAGTTCGCGAAACACGTCAACATTTTGAATAATACCAAAGAGGAAGATGAGTTTTATGTTGGGTAGTGCAGAAGCATCTGCCCAGAGACCTGATTGAACAACACTACCCCAAGTCTCTCGAATTATTTTCCGGGCTTCCACGTGATCATACACACTATGTACAACGATTAATACATGTGGACTTTCTTTTTCGCATAATTTCTCCGCAGTGATCAGAAAAGAATAATTGTGAATGTTAACCTTGGTTTCCCGCGGAATAAAATATGGATCCAGTGATCGATGGCGTATTACGTCCGACCGCAAGTTCCTGACATACAGCTCAGAGATTCTGGTGTGTTCTTTTAAGTGTCGAAGAACAGTACAGTTTTGCAGCAATGAAGATCTTGATTGGCTCGAATTATACGGTGTTATTTTTAAGAAACAGTACAAATATATACATACAACTAGTAACAAGGAGCAGAGTAACAGCCGTGGCGAGTGCATAAAAAACATACTCTGTGACGATGTAAATCCTATGGAAAATAAAATATTGGATAAATGAGTATACAATGGAGGTTGATGCCCATGTACAATAAATGAATAAAACACATGTAATGTACAAAACCTGAAGTATATTAACGTCTGACAAAACTTCTAAACACTGGTTATATGAAAATGTATGAAAATATCGGAATTTGGGGCATCTAAATTGGACTTGTTCAGTATTTGAATTTGACGTTAGAAAGTTAATATTTCCAGTATTTTCGTTATTTTGGTCGGACACTTTCTTAGTTTGAACACATTTTAGCTCAGAAAAAATTTAAAGTTTAAACCCGTTCGGAAATCGAACCGTTACAACCTCAGTGCCTTTCTCTGATGGTCGTGGGTTCGTTCTACGGGCTAGTTTTATTCTGCCAGTTTTTCTGAACAAAAATCTTGCCAAACTAAGCGTTATCCAAAAATAACAAATATATTTGTAATTAGGTATTGTTACTATCTATTCTGGAAAATGAAGTCGTCCTATTTGTTTTAAATCCAAACCTTTATTTACCTTTATTTATGGTGCCAATCACAACATTTTTTGGAGGACCTATATGCTCCCTAAATAAAGTAGGACATTGTTGATGCCTTCGATAAATCTTTTTGGTATTCGTAATAATTGCCTACCTTTGAGTTCAAGCGATTTCAAATCCAACCTGCTGTTACGCTCCCTGCTGTGGAAATGTTGGTTTTCGTTAATCAGACAACTCAACACTGAACAAGTTGTGCGTCTGTGTCCTGGTGTGGATTTAGCTTTATAATATCGTATTTACTCCGTGTCGCAAAGCCTTAAAGACGCATGCTCAAAGAAAGGGGCATTTTCATGATTTTTTTACACTCTTCAAACAACGACCAGCAATAAACTAGCTGATTTGATTTCTTTTCTATATCCGACTAACGGCAAAAGATTGCTATTAACGTGTCGTTACGAAACTACTCACGTCAACCACCACCTTGACTTTCGACGACCGCACATTAGATATGAAAAGCTCATACGCAAAAGCACATAAATCCGTTTCTCTGAGTTTTTCTGATAACCATATTTTTAAAAATCTTGGTAAAATATAACCTATTGTAAATTTAAGAACGCATTGCATGTAATAAATAGCTACATGATCAAATATCTTGCTTTGAGAATTATTAGGTAGACTTAACTTTTAGTTTTTAGCCCACAGTCATTCCGTCCCATAACAATTCTTGTTATCACTATATCTCAGCAACTGCTGCTCCAATCATATTAATATTTTATTAAAAGC
>JAVFBW010153335.1:0-12095 GCA_034783835.1 Mopalia ciliata
ACCGAATCATTTCTTTGGGAAACTGGTCCACCTACTTTAACAACACTGCCGATCCGGATTATATCCCAACTCCAACCAGAGCAGACAAACTCTTACAACTATGGTGCAAGGGGGAGAACAAGACCTTTCCACAAAGGGGGTCCAGCAACTCAATGACTTTATGAACATTTTTCTCTATCCTTTGAGAATGTAGCGAAATGTCGCGATTTGACTTTTGTACTTTCTGTGTTTTTATTTTCATCGATTTATTCTGCCTGTAAAAATTGTCTTTTTGATCGATTACTCCTGTCTGAACACTTTTTATATTGTATGCGGTCCATGTGTAAGACTTGTTTATGAACCACAGTAAAGAGCAGTTCAGTCCTCCAGAAGTCAGCACAAATCTTCACCTTTATGTTTTCTTTCTTCAACTTTGAGTAAATTGCTAATATGTAGACTGGGCTCTCTCACTACAACAAGTCATATATAATATTACGAAGAATTGGATTATTGAGTCAGCCGATTAAAAAGTGTTGATGGATTGAAACAATTCTATGCATGACGATGGCGGGTTATGGACAGTTTAAATGACCGAGCCTGATGGCAAGTCATATTATGCAATGACTTTGGTGTTGAATAAATGAACCACTACGTCAATGTAAATGTTTCTTCTGGCGTCAAAAAGTGAACGTCACAACGACGACAAGGTTCTTAGCTACTCAGAACCGGCATGGGGGAAACACCGTCTCAATATGTCTGAGCTGAAATGAAAAGTGAGAGGAAGGCTAACAGGAATGTGGGATGTTTGATGAAGGTTTGACCGACTTCCCCTGATCATTTGCGCGTTGTGATGTGCAACCGGCATTTGGGATAGCATTTTCTATTGCGTAATAAGACAGGATTGTATCTTTCAGGAAGCCCTCTATTGTTGCGGTCTTTGACTTCTTGCCATATCGCGTTCTTCCTCTTGTTAGTGACGGCCTTTGAAAGTTTGTTCTATAAGACAGAGGAATTGAACTCGCGGTGACTTATAAGAATCTTGTCGATCGGAGGTTATTATAAAAATGGAACATGCTTATTGAGGATAAAAGGACTGCGTTTTACCTGGCCAAAAGTTGGTTATTTTAGGACAAACAGATACTGGCAAACGATCTTTTTTTTTAACAAAGCTATCGACACAATTGCCATGTGTTGATGTACAACCGACTTGGCATGTTTGCAATTTCAGATGGTCCGTGCCAAAACCATTCATATTATATTTTGTTTATATGACCTGCGTTATACTAGTGAAGAACTGCAAAACTGAGCACTACAACGACAGGCCGATAGCCAAACTGAATGTATTGCAAGCGGTTTGCATTGACCAGGTCTTTATGCTGAGCCAAGTTGTAGTGACATACCATGTTACGTTTAATATAATGAATGTTTCCCCATAGGAAAAGGGGATTTTGTGGTCACCTGTGTTTGATAATAGCTTATTCATATACAGCTATAAAGTTAAACTTTAGTTCAACCGAAGAAAGATGTTTCTAATCCTTCTGGCATAAAACGTTTATAGACAGAAACAAAAATAAGGATTAGACTAAGAGTGCAACTAATTGGCGTTGTTAGTATTCCTCCTAGTTCCCAAGTGACATAAGATATATTCGAAAAGGTAACTTCGCTGTTTCTCAATACAGTTACAGTAATAACATTGTGCTCCTCGCCCCTGAACTTATAATGCTATCTTGACTAGTGGGACATAGTATGATGCCATGTTGAAACACGCCACTTTTATTACATCACAGCAAAACGTATTTAACAGATCGTAAACTTAACGGAGGTTTGAGCAGCCGGCTCCTAGTCGTCAACTATCTTATGAGTATCGCTGTATTCATCAGACACTACATCATATTGTGTTACTGTGAATTGAGTTCAAGTAATGTGACTAGGATGCCTTTTACAACTGATTTCATCTCCTTGACTCCAAGCAGTTTAGGTTGCGATAATAATGGTTAACTTCTTCTTAATTCATAACAAATAGCCTTCATATAAAGCATGAATTCATGGATTCTCAGATACTGTATGGATTCTCGGATACTGTATGGATTCTCCGGTACTGGATGGATTCTCGGATACTGGATGGATTGTCGGATACTGATTCTCTGATACTGGATGGATTCTCTGATACTGGATGGATTCTCGGATACTGGATGGATTCTCGGATACACGGAAACGTATCAAACCTGTCCGCTGCCAGTTTTGGTTCGATCCAGATTAAGCGCCATTCTATGATTTGACGCCAAAGCAGGGTCTATATAGTGAACACAACAATAACTTGTAAAAGGGCGTCTTTCTATAACCCAAACTTTTGTAGAAATACTAATGGATAAAGCCTTAAACCCATATTTACTGAAGTTAGTAGCTAAATATATGTTTTGATGTTTCAATGTTAATGCTTACTAGAACAAATGGCTATAAGCACGTGGAAATAATATAGAATATAAAGCTGTATAAAGAGAGAATCTCCGGTGTCATTAACACCGCAATAAGGAATGACTGTTCCTTGTTAAGTTTAACCATGACGGAAATCGTTTGTTACATAATAAGTAGTGGGGTGCAGGGTACTGGCACTCATTACTGAAAAAGGACGGGTTGTTATTTGTGAGGAAGCTAGAAAGGGTTTTGTATTTCCAGACACCAGTAGTGATTTCTTACGTCACAAATCCTCGACCGGTGTATGGAAATGCAAAACCCGCACAAACAACAACCCTTCCTTTTTCCCCTTCCCTGCACCCCACTTCTTATTATGTAACAAACGATTACCGTCGTAGTTATACTTAACAAAGAACATTGTCTGTAAATCGTTCGAAACAGCCTTTTTACAAACTGTAATTACATTTAATAGACAACAGGGAGATCACTGAATACGATTTAATAGATAACAGGGAGATCAGTCAAACACATTTAACAGATAACAGGGAGATCACTAAATACGATTTAATAGATAACAGGGAGATCACTAAATACGATTTAATACATAACAGGGAGATCACTCAAAAACATTTAACTGATAACAGGGAGATCACTAAATAGCATTTAATAGATAACAGGGAGATCACAGAAATACATTTAATAGATAACAGGTAGATCACTGAATAACATTTAATAGATAAAAAGGAGATCACTAAATAACATTTAATAGATAACAAAGAGATCACTGAATAACATTTAACAGATAACATGGAGATCACTAAATATCATTTGATAGATAAGAGGGAGGTCACTAATTAACATTTAATCGATAACAGGGAGATCACAGAAATACATTAAACAGACAACAGGAAGATCACCGAATAATATTTAATAGATAACAGGGAGATCACTGAATAAGATTTAATGGATAACAGAAAGATCACTGAATAGCATTTAATACATAACACAGAGATCACTGAAAACATTTAGTAGATAATAGGGAGATCACCGAATAACATTTAATAGATAAAAGGAGATCACTAAAAAACATTTCATAGATAACAAGGAGATCACTGAATAACATTTAATAGACTATAGGGAGATCCCTGAATAACGTTTAATAGACACCAGGGAGATCCCTGAATTACGTTTAATAGACAACAGGGAAATCCCTGAATAACGCTTGATAGACAACAGGTAGATCCCTGAATAATGCTTGATAGACAACAGGGAGATCCCTGAATAACGTTTGATAGACAACGGGGAAATCCCTGAATAACGTTTAATAGACAACAGGGAGATCCCTGAATAACGTTTAATAGACAACAGGGAGATCCCTGAATAACGTTTGGGAGACAACAGGGAGATGCCTGAATAACGTTTGATAGACAACAGGGAGATGCCTGAATAACGTTTGATAGACAACGGGGAGATCCCTGAATAACGTTTGATAGACAACAGGGAGATCCCTGAATAACGTTTGATAGACAACAGGGAGATCACTGAATAACGTTTGATAGACAACATGGAGATCCCTGAATAACGTTTGATAGACAACAGGGAGATCCCTGAATAATGTTTGATAGACAGCAGGGAGATCCCTGAATAACGTTTGATAGACGACAGGGAGATCCCTGAATCACGTTTAAGAGACGACAGGGAGATCCCTGAATAACGTTTAATAGACGACAGGGAGATCCCTGAATAACGTTCAATAGACGACAGACAGATCCCTGAATAACGTTTAATAGACGACAGGCAGATCGCTGAATAACGTTTAATAGACAACTGGGAGATCACTGAATAACGTTTAATAGACAACAGGGAGATCACTGAATAACGTTTAATAGATAACAGGGAGATCACTGAATAACGTTTAAGAGATAATACGGAGATCACTAAATAACATTTAAGAAATAACACGGAGATCACTAAATAACATTTAATAGATAACAGGGAGATCACTGATTTAGAAACCTTGAAATCGTTTGAAATGTTTTCCATTATAAAAATGCGAACTCAAGAACTTGAATAATCTAAAACTGAATTTATTATTATTAAGTCATAAGGAAACAAATAATACGCCATTCCGACCGCCATCGACTGTAACACTTATTAAAAAATATTGCCGCATATAGGGCCTACTGACTGTTACAAGATTGGCGATTGTTGAAATTGAGGATATATACAGACCACTCTCAATAATTGTACTAATATCTGTTATACAGATGTATTTAGTTAGGTGTTGTAAATGTAGATTGTTGTTTAAAACGTGAGTGAAAGTGTTGTATTGTCATATTTTCCGTGAGGTGAATAAAAGACTGGCCTAATGTCGGAAACTCGGTTTAAATACTAAAACTTTTATATATGCCGTATCACGAAAACTGGTACTTAAACGAGAAGAGAGATTAACAACCATGTCCAGCCATTATTCCATGCATGTAACATATGATATTATGCTCATCCCATCTACAATCTAGCCGACTCACGACAGCGAGAAAACCATCCGACTCACGACAGCGAGAACATCAACGGAACAATCCTTTAAACAAGAGTCGATGTGACAGCGATGTCTGTGTATTCCTGGTACAGGCCTGAAGTACGCGTGCCACTAACAGACGAACACCACAATACAGCAGACAAAGAGCTAGAGAGCACAGCCTTATTAAACAACGATTGGGAGCACGTGAGTAGAGATAGTTAAAAAACAAAAATAACAAGAACAAAACAAAAACAAAAAATGATTACCACTCCACAACATGCACAAATGTTGATGTTTGAATATACCTACGATGTGGTCTCTATTAGAACGGTGTCCCAGGGACCTGTCATTGATAATCAATATTGACACGCACACAAATTCGATTGGTTGATTAATTTAGTGTTTAAATCCACTCCCCCCCCCCCCCCTCCTCCCGAAATCTGTTGGAAAAGTTTAATAATGTTCTACGTCGTTTCATTTTCACGTGTTAAAATATAATCACAAGTGACCATATATACAAATTTATTTAATTTCTTTGGCCTTTAATGAACCTTAATCCATACTCATTTGTTGACACTTTCATTGTTAAAACTTTCCTTTAGCAGGAAATGAAGTTAGTTGACGTGTATGACCGCAATGGGGACAAAATGTCATTGGCAGAGTACGGGAATTGTTTATGGCCTAAAACAATGAAGTTTGTGGATAGTGTGAGTGAATTAGAATGCCGACCCGATGACGTCATTCTCTGTTCTTACCCAAGATCTGGTAAGTCGATGCAGTTCTTTCTGTCTTTGTGCAATTAAATACAGCAAACTAGCTTTAAGATGGAACCATAAAGAGAGATATCCATTAACTGCATTTCACTTTATGGTTTTTTAACACATATTTTTTTATGTCACAATAGCAGACAGAAGAAAACATTTCTAATCACATCGGTTATATTCCTATTAGATTAGCGACTATAAGAAAAACCACATAGTCAGTGATAACAAGTAGGAATTCCTTATGGATAACAACTTCTTGGTTTTATTGGTCACAACGTTTCTACCTCATTCCAGAGATCGTTTTCAAGTGTACATGATTAAACATATTATTTACATATAATTGATTGATTGGCGTTTAACATTTAAAGGACGTATTTCCAAAGAGTGAACAGCAACAGAACCATTGTGTATAGAGTTTAACAAAAACTCTGTTGGAAAAATAATGTTCATCCATAGCTTCGTTTGTTGTTTGATTGGGGTTTAATGTTGTACTCAAGGGTATTTCACTTATATAACGACAAATTGTCCAAATCCCACAGCACCTAGCCTTATTACGGTGGTAAACCGAGAGGAAACCTCGATATTTCAGTTTGTGGCATATATGTGGATGCGTGGACAAGTGTTAAGCACCATGCTCAAATGTATTTCAAAAGTTACATCTTATTAAAAATACATGTAAGCCTCTCTTTCTTTTAAGTAACCATTTAATCAAATAGCATAAATTAATTTGTGATAGTTTCGCACAAAGTCTTGTCCATTTCTAAAACAAATGTATAAAAAGAAAGACTGCGCTGAAATGTTTATAAAAAATTTTAGTTTATTGCAGCTGATTCAGTAGGTTACTTTTTAAACATAATTCTACACGTAGAAATTAACAAATTCCCAACTTTTATTAAAATGAATCTAACAATGCATTATGGTGAGACCAGCATCTTTTTTAGTCCTACAGAAAATGGGCAAACGTCTTACCTGAGTTCTTGTAGAGCATTTTCTCTGGTGGCAGGACTGGTTAATTCTACAATCCACTTGTTGATTTTCTCCCTGTCTACCTGGGGAAGCGTGGTGGTTGGTGTTGGCCCAGGAGGTGGGGCTGCTTGGTTTAACATTCTTGGCTGAAATATAAAATTAACTTATGATACCAGAGCCAGCCATAGCCAAGTTTATATGTTGCTAACATTGGTACATTTGTCCTAGCCCCTAACAGTTATTTTCCCCCATACAACAACTGACTGCCTTCAGTTTCAGATATTTCAGCATATATACTAACATCTGTGACCAATACCATGTATTACACATCTAGGTTATAAATTGAAATGTCATGAAATCAAACAGCCCCCTGAAAATGATTACAGACGGGATCAGGTCAACTCGGCCCGCGTAAACTCGGCTACAACCAACCCGTCCCTGGTCTATATCAACGCAGCCTCGGTCTAATACCAACTCGGCCTCAGTTAAAATGCATCTATTTCAATCCATGTACAGTGCTGCTTAACAATTTCTAGCCACGTTCAGATAGGACAAACTTAGTCCACACTCCACCATCTTTTTTCTCACAATGTTTGTTGTTGTTGTCTTTAATATATTTACATGTTATATGCGTTGACAGGGCATATCCTCTTTTTACAGAATCGGTAGACATGCACTGTGATGCACATATTTGAATTTTCTTGTAATTGTCTGTCTGCTTAATTCCATGTATAAACAGTTACTTCACGTAACTATTTTCAGTTATTGGTGTGCTTATTGGGAGTTGTGTGTAAACAGCTGGGCTGCCTTACAGCTGGACTGCCCTGAGCAGTTCAAGAGTCCGCGGACTGCAGCACGGTTGGCTTTTCAACAGGTAAATGGCTTGCAAAATATGGCAGGATTGTTTTTCTTTAGGAAAAAAAAAAATGTCTATAACAAAAAGGGATGACTTTCGTATTTTTGCTCTTATGAAGTAAACAGGTAGAAAATTCACATAGGTTACATTCCACAGAAATTCAAATGATCCGTTTAAAATACCGCGCAGAAGATACATGCAACCAACGTTCATTCTCCCGTGTTTATATCTTTTAATAATTCTGCTTCTAAATCAAGTTCTTCTTTAATGTGTCTGTTAATTAAATTATTGATTTTTGAAAATAATCGCCAAGCAGGGCTTCGAACAGACATTCCTAAAGCCTGGCGCACACGAGGCGATTTTCCAGGCGATTTCTATCAATGATAAAAAGCGCCTTGATTATCGCCCCGTGTGCGGTCGCTGGCGACAAAAAGCGCTTGTCGCCGAGGCAGTCGCTGACGCAGTGTTTGATTTCAGGCGATAAAAATCTCTTCCTAAAAATACAATCGCCCCGTCTGCGCTTGATAGCGACATTTGTCGCTGACAACACATCAGATTGTCCAATCAGACTCGAGGTATTTGTCACATGATACCGTAGATAAAATGGCGGTTGCTTTTTCAAGGGAAATATAGTCGAGCCAGCAGGAAGATTTGTCGCGTACAGTCGCTCATAGTCGCCTCGTCTGCGCTCAAGTCTCTGGGCGACAAAAATTCCTTCCAGTCGGCGCGGCCGTCGCTGCGATAAAAATCGTCTCCTCTGCGCCGGGCCTTAGCTACGCATTACCAACATGGCTGACAAACTGTCACAGCATGTCTACACACATGCAGAGATTTCAGAGTGCCACTCGGCCAAGGCCAAGGTGTCCTAGGAACCAGTAGTAATCCGTGACGAAGGCGTCCTGCACCGCCCTGCGGCGTGACGACGCCCGTCTGCGACGGGATGGTTGTCTTCCCGTTAGGCTTTGCGTGTGGTCGTTGGGTTTGGCTTTGTGTGACAGCTTAAGGGAGTTTGCTACTTATGATGAACTAAGGAGCGTCGCCTGAGTACCTTATGAATAAGGTGTTATGACTGATAATGTAGTGCAGAGCAGGTGCAAAACACCAAGCTGATGAACAAGAAAGGGTGGCCAGCACAGCCTCGTTCTGGGAGTAGCATCATCACCAACACCAGCCTTCTGTAAAAAAAGGAAGAGAAGGAAGACAAGAAACCAGGCGATTGCATTTCGAATGCAGGAGTTGTTGGCGCACTTTCAGCTGGCTTTCCAATTTGGCACATCACAAACGAGAGGTCCATGTGGTTTCCCGGATGATGGAGTGACCTGCTTCACAGAGGGCTCTGATACTCCAACGGACCATATGCAACCGCAAATGCCGCCTTCGCCGGACCAATACGATGTTTAAGCAGGGGATGTCACTGACGCCATTATGTAGGTACCATACCAACGCATTGAAGATTGCACGTTTTACCCGGGGTAGAAACGTAGCTGTCCCGTGCTACCGGCACTGGAACAGTATACGTCAACAATTGGAGTGCGTCGTATGAGGACCCATACAACTTCAATTAAACGGAGAGCGAGTCCTTGATCGTTTTATATGAAGACCAGACGTCAGCCTTCAAGTTAAACTTTGCATACGGAGTGCGAGATCGTGAATCAACCAGGCCCGGTATTACTACCCCAGCATCAACAACGCCCGGGTGTTACCCAGCTCCCATTTAATACACAACAGGGCGAGGAGAACACTGCCTACAAGACACACGATGCGGACATGGGGTCGCCCTCTGACACAAAATGGTACGTCGAGCATGTGACTAACGTGCTGTTCTACATTTACAAATTACCAAGATAGTCGGTTGAATTTATGACGTTAACTCATGTTTAATCAATTCACCGCGTAATCAAGCTAAACACCCTGGCGTCATAAACCGCTACTACGAACACACTGTTATCAACGATTGGTGACTGATGTCACGAAACAGGATACGGCAAATGGCGACACGGCTAGCGGTATGAGCCGTGTTGGTGTGTCACATGTGTGTTGTTCATGTTAATACAAGTACCTCGATCACGTTTATCATACGTGCCGCACCGAAAATATGAGTAGACCGAAGAGAGGAAGACGACCGGGAAACACCAAGGCAACAACCAAGGCAATGGCTACTCTAGCGATCAAGTTAGCGACCACGTCAGCATCCACGCCATCGTGCCCGTCAGCAACCAAGTCAACGACGCTCGATAAGATGTTGCGACGTTATAAAACGAACCCAACATCCGGGCGCCAAGTGGTTGGATTGGCTGGTCAGTTTCAATTCAAGGATCCCTGCTACCTCTTTGATACGTATTTAAACACCCCACCCATGACCGAGGTTATTCGATGGATAACTACGATGGAAAGGCCTCGTGATCCACAAGGTATGGAACGACAACCCTGGTGGACTAACAACAAAAACCCCGTACATCCTGTCGGTGTGGAGTGTATACCCCAACTACAACCACTATCATAGATACACGCTTTCAACACCTGTTCTCAGCCCTCCTCGCTGGGGGCGATGGGCAGTTCTATCCTCGAGCTTTGGTTAAACACACAATCAGGTTGACTCACCCCGCCCCAGATCAGATCGGGTGGTGTTAAATGGCAATCGCTCTAAGACACGATGCCACGGTAGAATTTCACGAAGGTTTGCCTGGTCTTAAGATGTTAGGCCCAAGCGTCATGAGAGTTGTGGTCGTATATGATCTTAAGGCCGAGTCCAACGGGCGTGTGACCACGCTCTTTGTCAAGGGAAGTCTTCATCGGAACATCGTGTAAACAGTACAAAACATGTTTCACAAAGGAAAAGTCCACGGCACGACCAGCTTAAATGCGCAAATCAACTACATCACCAAACAGATGTACCCCAAGGATATGTACTGATTGACTCGACACAAACGACGACCGGTCATCTCCGTTTACGCACAAGCGTTCTGCCAGTATGTGTATATACGGGAGGCCCAAAAACCAGCGTCAAACCAAAACCTCTCAGACTTCGACACCCCGACAAGGTGAATGGATGGAATACATGTCAACTCTAGTGAAGAAACATTTTCTGACGTCACGTGTGTTGGCCAGTCTTAAACGGAAACGTACCCATCATAGGCATCATGAGTTTGCTGCTAACCGGCCCGAGAAACGCTTAACCAACTACGATCAAGTAGAAGGATGACTTCGGTGAAAAAGATGGCGTTGGTGGAGCCTCGGTTTTTGGAAGCGTTGCAACGTGCCGCCGCTAACAAGGCACACGACGCAACGCATGGTGGCTTAACTCACACAGCGCCGTACCCTGTAAATCAATTCGCCGATGTATTATACAAGCTCGATCAGGAGATAATAGCGATATTTCGACGATCGACCCTGTCGAATTTTGATAAAATTCAACAGTATAATCAGGCGTTGCAGCGATTTTTATCTTTTATCTCACAATCCAGTGAGCGACAGCACCATCACACCTCTACCACCCATATCATGGCTCTTTCAGCACTGAGAAGCGCCACTTCCACGTCAGCACTCTCTGCAGCAGCCTTAAATTCTGCAGTATCACCAGGTGTTGCAGCGATTTTTGAATTATCACAATCAACTACGCGGGATCCAACCCGCCATCACACCACCACCATCAGCGCCCTCTAACGCCACCATAGAGCCATAGAATGCTACCACCCTATACTAATCCAGCCGAAACACCTCCACGAGAAGGCTCATCATCACTTCTACTATACCCTCATCAAACCCCAAATTAGCCCTCGCAACTGCCAAGCGCACTTCAACGTCAGCTCCCTCAGCAGCACCCATACCGTCACGATACGGCCTACAACGCGTGGAAGACGAGTTGTTGAGCACTGTCCCCAGCAACGCATCAAGACGAGTCTCACTACCGGATTGATCGAGAAAAAGACTTTGGTCATCGACGGGTGTGTCCTGTCCAGGCACATATGGTCGATCTCATTAATGGCGCACTTCCGGAACAACTTCACGTGGCAGCCCGGACGTTCAAAGTGATGAACATCCCGAGAGTGGATCCCTAACTGAACAAGGTAGAATGCCTACCATCCCTCTTTCAGCAGTTCGGTCTTGAAGACGCCACCGTCCCACAGCAGTGCGTCATTCGCAGGGAGTATTGCGACTCGTACCGTCTACCACTGTTGTAACAAGTGATTGCACAGTAGTTGACCGAGGCCACACGACCCAGGACATGCAACAAACAGACTTAAAAAGGTCACAACCGTATGTGGTCAATATTATCTGTCCTGCGCCTTGCACCGAGCAAGTTCGATTATTGTTGAAACACGTGCATAATAAAACAAGCGAAGAATCGTTACAGCTCTTCTTTGCCGGACAGGGGTTATTTAGAATGTTAGAAAGTTGATTATTGCTTGGTCTCAAATCAATGACTGTGTTTGGGCCAATATAATAATAATAATCTTTATTGCAGACTCTTGGTCCATATAGTAAAAAAAATATATATATCTATATATAACTGGTTCCTTCCCTCTGTATCAGACAGGTTGTAACCCATTCTCTTTCGCAGACATATTCATTTATTAATCCCTGTATCTCGGAA